>JASDQU010030547.1:8353-22376 GCA_032191745.1 Picea mariana | reverse complement strand
GAGACTTGGACACCTAAATTTTGATCATTTAATCAAGCTTAGAAACAATGGGGCAGTAAAATTTCTTCCAAAGATATCAAAGCCATATGATTCTGTTTGTAAACCTTGCTAGATAGGAAATCTTACTTGGACACGGTTCAAATCTAAAAACTTTCCTTCAATATAAAAACCTCTCCAGTTACTACATATGGATTTATGTGGACCTTCAAGAAAAGAAGGTACAGGAAAATAAATTTTTTTTATGTTGATTATTGATGATTATTCTAGACTAACATGGGCTTCCTTTTTGAAGAAAAAATCTGAAGCATTTGAAAAATTCAAAGTGTTTAAGGCTCTGACTGAGAATCAAACAAGAAAAATATTAAAGGCAGTAAGCTCTGATAGAGGAGGAGAGTTTAGTTCATGGAACTTCAAATATTTTTGTGATAAACATGGAATCAAACGAGAGTACACTATTTCAAGGACTCCACAGCAAAACAGAGTAGCTGAGAGGCAGAATAGATCAGTTCAGCAGATGGCAAGATCAATGATGAATGAAAGCAATATTTCTCAAACATATTGGGTGGAATCAATTCATACAACTGTTCATATCCTTAACAAAGCTCATCTTAGGCCACACAGTGACAAGACTCCTTATGAACTATGGTTTGGAAGACCTGCTTCAATCAAGAATTTTAAAGTCTTTGGGAGTAAATGTTATATCAAGAATAATGATGAAAATATTGGCAAATATGATGACAGGGATGATGAAGCTATCTTCTTAGGTTATGTTACAAATAGTAAAGGATACAGATGCTACAATAAGAGGTTGCATAAATTGGTTGATTGTATCGACATAAAAGTTGATGAAGAAATCTCAGTTCGAAATATAAGAAGTGTTGAACCAAGCACAAAAGATATAGTCGAAGATGAAGATGAATAGGTCCAAGGATCATAAAGAGAAGAATTTGAATCAGATGAATATATGAATACTTAGGCTGACACAAATCAACAGAAAGAAACAAAAACACCTCTCAAAATTGTTAGAAACAATCATCTTGAAAATCAGATAATTGGAGATATAAATAAAGGAGTTCAGACAAGAAGGAAATTGATTAAAGACTCAAAACAATCTCAGGTTGCTTTTCTATCTATGATTGAACCTAAATTTTTTTATGAAGCTAGGAAGAATGATGATTGGATTAGAGCTATGAATGAAGATATTGATCAAATTGAGAAGAAAAATACTTGGGAGCTTGTTTCTAGACCTGAAGATAATAATGTAATAAGTTCCAAATGGGTGTTCAAGAATAAAATGAATGAAAAAGGACAAGTTGTTAGGAATAAAGATAGATTGGTCTGTAAAGGGTATGCACAAGTTGAAAGACAATATTTTGATGAAACCTTTGCACCAATGGAAAGATTGGAAGTCATTAGAATGTTTCTTGCATATTCATGTCATAAGAACTTTAAAGTTTATCAGATGGATGTTAAGTCAACATTTTTTAATGGAGATCTAGAGGAAGAAGTATATATGGAGAAAACTGAAGGATTCTCAATGACAGATAATCTTGATTATGTCTGCAAGTTGAAGACGGCTTTATATGGGCTGAAACAAGCACCACAATATTTGTATTATAGACTAGCAAAAAATTTACAAGACAAAGGGTTCAAGAAAGGTACTGTTGAAAGAAATCTATACATTAAGTCTGAAGGTGATGATTTACTAGTTGTTTTGGTTTATGTAGATGAATTTATTTTTGGATGTACTAATGATTCTTCTATCCAGTGGTTTGCTAACTCTATGAAAACAGAGTTTGAGATGTCCATGATAGGAGAATTGACATATTTTCTTGGCTTACAAGTAAATCAGAGTTCTGCAGGAATATTTATCTGTCAAGAAAAATATTTGAAAGAGATGTTGAAGAAATTTCAGTTGGAAGACTCTTCTCCTATTAGTACACCTATGGTGGTTGGTTTCAAGCTCAGTAAAGATGATATTTCACCTGATGTTGATCAGAGGACATATCGATCGATGATAGGAAGTCTTTTGTACATCACAACATCCCGTCCTGATATAATGCAAGCTGTTGGAATGGTAGGTCATTATCAGTTTGCTCCTAAAAAAATTCATTTAGTAGTTGTAATAAGGATATTCAAATACTTGAAGGGCACAATGAATTATGGTCTGTGGTATTCTAGAAATCAGAATTTTCAGTTAACTGTTTATTCAGATGTTGATTGGGCAAATTGTGTGGATGAGAGAAAGAGCACTAGTGGAGGTGCATTCTTCCTGGGTGACTTGTTAGTAGAATGGATTAGTAAGAAGCAGGGATCTATTTCATTATCCACTATCGATTCAGAGTACATTGTTGTTGCTACTTGTTGCACTCAAATTTTATGGATGATACAAACTCTTGCATATTTGAAGAGAGAAGGTTAAAAACAGAGTTGTTCAGCTGAATTATATTCCTTCCACAGAACAAAAAGCTAACATATTTACTAAACTGTTAGCAGTGACACCTTTTGTATATCTTCGTCAGAAGTTGGGGGTTATATATTCTTTCGTCTAATCTATTCATCTTGTCAAGGGGAGTATGTGCTTGTCACATATCTGATACCTTCGAGATGTACTGCAATAGCTCAAGGGGAGCATGTTTCTTCTTTGACATTGATGTCAAAGGGGGAGAAAAAGTGTGGTAATGGTAAGTATGTTATAGTGGTATGGTTGGATTTCCAGGAAGAATAGTGCAGTTCTTTAGCTTCTTCAAGGTTTCCATCAATGACAAAGGGGGGGATTGTTGGCATATTTATAGACAGAAGGCAGAGTATGCTTGTTTGTCATTGATGGCAAGATCAACACGATGAGAGTATACTTGTTTACCAATGATAGAAATATCAACAACGCAACAATAATGGCATGGAAAGAACAAAAGTCTAAGCTCAGCAAAAGGAGCAACAATGATCGTTGGATCACCCATCCTGAATTCCTGATGGTCGTAATATCTGAATTCAAATAGGAGGAGCATGTAGAAGAGGAGAACAAATCTCAGACATTGGATCTGAGTGCCAAGGACCAACAGTTGTCTGATCCTTTATAACTGTGAAGAGGATAAGGCTGAGCCATCCTCCAACTCCATGAAATACGAAGTCACAAAATTATCTAGACCATTGATCCAAGAAGGACATGTGGCAAGAGATCAACATTTCACTGACTGAAGGGTAAAAGGAAGGAGGTTCTCTAACCTCAAACGTCGCGAAACGCGAAATCATGACATGATCTGAGCCATCGGATCGAGGAGAGATCTAGATCATTGATTGTCCAGGGAGATGAGATGCGAAGTCGCAAAAAGAAAAATTGTGATTTGATCACAGTCGTTGATCAAAGGGAGAGTGTGGACCGTTGATCTGGCATGACAAAGAATGAAGTCTAAGTTTTCGAAGAAGGGATATGGACCGTTGATCTGATATGAAGTCAAAGTCAACAATATTGATCATGACCGTCGATTAAAGGGAGAGATCTCAGTCGTTGATCTGATATGAAACATTTCAGAGTTTCACATTTCGGGAGTTTGGAAGAAACTCACAACAGGAGGTCGCGATATGAGAAATCGAAAAACACCCTCATGCTTGGCCCCTGGTCATAACTTGTGGTCACATCAGAGGAAAATAACTAAAGGAGCTAGCGCTGCTATGTTCCATTTCAAAGTTTCTCATTTCGGAAGTTTGGAAGCAACTCATAGCAAGAGGTTGTGATATGTGAAATCGCAAAATAACTTTATCTTTAGCATTCGATCACAACCAGTGATCATATGGGATAAGCGCGAGACCCTGCGGTTGTAATCCAATGGTGCTGGTTAATTTGGAATTTGATCGAAGGGCTATTGTTTCACCTCAGGGTTAATTGTTCAGTTACAATTCAGTTTGTAGAACTGAATAATAGTTCTTGGACGTTTGATGATTCATTTGTTGAGGTTTTTCCTTGGAGATTCGAGGTGTAACTGAATTGATGGGAGAGAATAAAAGAGATATGAAACGAATGTGTGAGGTTGGTTGTTGTAACTTAAAAATGAGTTGAACTATAAGAAAGGAAAAATCACTGCATGCGCAGTGTGAGATCAAACTCAGAGATGAGAAATAGAAGCTGAACAGACATAAGCAGTGTAGATTTGTAGAATAGATAGAAGAAGAGAAGAATTGCAGAACAGACATAAGTAGACCAAATTTACAGAACATAGAAGAATTGATAAGAATTGATATATTTGTATTGTTGATTATACATTCAAAAATTCATAATCAAGGAGGTAGGGTGGTGGTAGGGAGGACTGTGGTCCTCTAGTATTCAATT
This sequence comes from Picea mariana, assembly GCA_032191745.1. Taxonomy (NCBI): domain Eukaryota; kingdom Viridiplantae; phylum Streptophyta; class Pinopsida; order Pinales; family Pinaceae; genus Picea; species Picea mariana. The sequence goes on along the minus strand of JASDQU010030547.1, from coordinate 18,049 downwards.
TGGTGCTTGAATATTGGAAGATGTATTTTCCATCTAGTTATGGTTAGAAAACAAGGTGGTGTTAGGGAAAACATAGAGTTTTCTATATACAAGTTGGTGCTTGTATAAGTCCAGTTGGTGCTGGAACATTTAGGGAGTTGATGCTTCCTTCTAGTGGGTGCTAGAGAAACCTAGTTCTCTCAGCAAGTTGGAGCTTGTAAAACAGAGATAGTAACCTCACATTGAGTTGGTGCTCAAAGATAGATGATGTACATAACTTAAAATACTATCTATCATTCGAAGAAGAAGAGGTTTTCTTCTTTTATGGGTTTCCTCGTGAAAATATCTCTAAGTATATCTTGTGTGTGACTGATGTTCATTATTTATGTTATTCATATCTTTTATAATATTGATGGTCACTTGGAGAAGATTGAAAAAGTGTTTTGATAGACATAAATTGTTTAAGCACAGTAACAACATATTCACCCCCCTTCTCAGTTTTCTTAGTAATTTCAACAAAGTTAATACTTTCCCATTTAAAAGCATGTATTCTTATTTCTAGTCTATGAGAAGGATTCCATAAGTTGATAGTAGGAACAAAGGAAATAAGAGGGGTGCAAGGGCATAATCGACGAGTACAACTCAACGCTGGATTTTATCCATCCACATATTGAACCTAACAAAATGGACTAGGCATGAATAGTTTGAATGGCTTCGTCAGGCAGACCATAGTCCTATAAACTAAAGGAAGTTCAGGATCAACAAATACCAGAGCCACCATTACCATAAAATGTTAGATTTATAGGATCCCAGATGGGGAAATATCAATATTTTCACTTCACTAACTATAATGTTAAAGACTCTGCACAATTTCTGGCCCCGAGCTTTCACAATTATGAAAAAGTGGTTCAGAGTGTGGGTGGTCAACAAATAGTGCTTACACAAGATTGGGCCAAACCACTTGATGAGGTCAACATACTATCCCTAGTAAATTTTCCTTAGTTTTCCCATGCAGTATCAATTACCATCTACATTTTCTTCTTGATTACTCTCTTACATGGTGGATACCTTTGGTTGGGGGGAGATATCCAGTTGATGTAGTGGAAATCCAATGAGTTATTGACTTACCCATGCATGGAGAGAAACTCGGAAAAGTGACAGCTAGAGATCCTACCCGTAATGATGTGTATGGAAAGTATAGCATGTGTCGGGGTACAAATGGGGTGGTGATATATGAAATTAATACTCGTCTAGTTTAGTTTTCTATCCAAATGATCACTTGTAAAATATTTCAAAACTACACAAAGGAGGTGTGTCCAATCGAAATCATTATAACAATTGAATGGTGTTTGGTAGGTGTGTAGGTTATTGAGAATGACATGTCCTAAATGAATTCATTGATGACTGCTTGGATTTCTAGAATTTAGGGAAGGATTTCCACTACAATTGGATCCAGTTGATTCCTTCTATGGTTCTCTTGAGGCCCCCTCCAGGATATGAACGTGTTGTTGGGAGTGGCCCATCATTCATAGCTCCCTAATTCCTTCTATTGCACATAAGTAGGGACCCTACCATTCAGGATTCCAACGAAAAATCATTTCATAAATGATACCAACAACTTATCTAGGAAACTTCCTCATAAGTGCACATCCCACGAAGTATTATCAAGAGGTATTTCATCTACCTTGTGTTTGAATACAGATTTCATAATTTTTATATCTATCCTAGTAATGACTAGGGGGTTGAAATGAAGTTATTTTTTTTCTTCATCACAAAAGAGGATCTTTAGTAGGGGGGATCAAAATGGCCAACACATTTGCAATCGATTCCAGATGAAGAGATGGACACTTTAGAAATGTGCACTAAGTGCAACAAATATTGAAAGTGGATTGAGGATGTGCCACTGAGGGAAAAACAAACAGTCCCAACAAGAGGGGGATACAAGGACAAGGCATTTTCCAAAAAACATTAGGACCCAACTTCCACATATGTATATCCTCTCAACATCGGAACCATCCTTGAAGAAAAGCATGTTGATCACTGAACAAAGACACCCTCATCCCATGCTACACAAAAGTCAACAAATTACATTCCCTCTAGTACCAAAAGACAATGGATTGGTGTGGATGTTCATGTGGCCACTCCCCTTATCCATTCAAACTCAGAAAAAATGACACTTAGGATTGTAACGTTGATAATAGCTCTCAAAAGGAAATTTTTTCTCCAACAACAAATCCATTAAGAGTGTACCCCGAATGTGGAGCATTTGTATCACCATATTGGAGGTGCAATTCCATATCCCGATACTCCACCTTGGCCATCCTCCATCTATCATGTAGGACTAGGAAGGAATGAATTCTTTTGATTAGTATTCTATGATACTTATGTCCTTTTCTTTGAAAAATTTATTTGATCTTCATGCAATTCCCTTAGAATAATTGTGTGTTTTATTTACATTTTTTCACTTAGACTTAGAATTATTTTGATTTCCTACAAAGTCATGTTTTCGTGTCATATCATGGTTATCCAAGGTTGTAGAATTTCCATGTTTTTGTGTTATTGATATTTGGGGTAACTGTTAGATATGCATGTAGATTATAGGTTTGAATGATATTCTAGATTTCTCATACACTCTTCTTATAAGAGTGCATATAATTGAGTTGAAGCTATATATTCTCATATGATGTGAGGATGTTACATGGGAAAATAGTACCCGATCCACCCTTCCAATTGTTTGGCGTTTGAGTTTACATGAGCACTCTTTCTCATCTCATTTACACTTAGACTCATTATTTCTAGTTCTCATTTAGTTACATGATGATACCACCTCACAGTGGGCCTTTCTCAATTTATACCAGTTGAATCATCCATGGTATATCATTTCCTATATCATACACCTCAAATGATATATGCACTTGCATATGGTACACTATAATTTCACACACATGGTGGTAAGCTATTTTGGTTTGGTTTGTTCACTTCATTTTCTCTATTATGGTCTCATGTATGGGTTTCCTATTTAGACATGGTGTTAATGTTTCTGATATGGGTTGTGGATGTGATGGACATCGATGTAATCTAATAATTCATCATAACACTCTAAATTTTTATCTTTTTGTTAGGGTATACCATGGTAGGTCATAAGTTTCTTCTAGATAAGTGTCATCAGCTCTTGAGTTAGGTAGTACTACTAGAGAATTAGATGGAATGTAGCATACTTCATATCCAAACCATACTTAACACTTTTCATCTTTCCCATTCACTTCCATACCATATATCGTATTTTCCCAATCATGGTTAACTTTTCACAAGTCATTTAACAAGGTCATAAGCAAAGAAATGAAGACCCATGTGTAAGAGCCTTAAAATTAAGAAAAAAAAAATTGCTTAAGGTACTTACAACCATAAAAAAGTTAAAATCCATGGAAATCAGAAGAATGCCATCCAATAGAACATAATTGTGTTTATTCGTAGTAGTATACAACTACTATCCAGTGGTACAGAACCACTCCTTGTAGCACACGACTACTAACCAGTCACACATAGTCAGTACCAGTGGATCACATCCATCACAGTAGAATACAGCTACTGTCCAGAGACATATAGACTCCACAAAAATCATATCATCTAATATCAACCCGCATCAAAAATATCATGATATAAACTGAGTCATTTGGGCGATTATTCCACTCACATCTGTGAGATATGGAAGAGAATTTTCCCTCGAAAATGTAAGAATCAACCATGGGATGTCTGGACTATTCTTCCCAAGCATAGAAGAATAATTGTCCTTGATTACTGAACCTGGACCATTCAACCTAACTAGGCCATTCTTGTAGCACGATTCATAGTGCAACCTGGAGAGAATGACTCTTCCCTATGGAATGATTGTCTAGACCACTTCCTATGGAAATGATTGTCCTGCACCAACCTACTACATCGGAACATTTTTTGAAACTTCTCACAACTGTGAAATTCAAAAGCATGACTTCCCAGAGAGGCAGACCATTCTTCTTGACCACTTCTCAGAGTGACTTCCAAGGAGAATAACTATCCTAGAAAATTCCCCCACATTTTCCATAAGGGGAATCAATGTCTATGGTACATCAATAATATGTCAAACCATGACATTCCATCTAAAATAGAAGGACCACTTTCCAAACTGGAAAGTGACTTCCCATCTTGGACCATTTTCCAAACTCAAAATGACTTCCCATATATCAATAACATATCAGTGCTCCCTCCCAACTTGGGGAGCCATATCTTCCCTTTAAACTAAGGGAGTTATATCCACAAGCCCCATATTGTCCCTTAAGTACGCAAAATTTATTCTAGACAAAGGTTTTGTCAAAATATCTACTACCTGCTCATCTGTGGAGATATATCATAGAACCATTTCTCTCCTATATACCTTATCACAAAGAAAATAAGACTTGATCTCAATGTTCTTTGACCTTTCATGGAACACCGGGTTAAATGAGAGCTTCACACAACTCTGATTATCACAATATATCATGGTCAAATCCAACACCTGATCAAAAAGTCCAAAAACCAGGTTACATAACAAAACYAGTTTTGTACAAACATCACAAGCTACAATATACTTTGTAGTTTTAAGTGCAAGATACTTTTGTTTTCTACTAGCCCATGATATCATAGCAGATCCCAAAACTGAAACAAAATCTAGAAGTACTCTTCCTATCATCTGCACTCATTGTCCAATCTGAATCAATAAATCCAAGTAGTTGTACTTCATTGTTTGAGACACATCTCAAACCATAAGTAATCGTCCTACGAATATATCTCAGGATATCCTTTCCAACTATCCAATGCCCTTTTTTAGGCTCCACATGGAACTRGATCAACATGTTCACATCAAAGAAATGTTTTKCCTAATATTCATCAAATACATCGAGTCAATCAATTTTCGATATAGGGGCGATTCTATTGGATCAGATTCTCTCAACTTATTCAAATTTGTACTCATGGGAGTTTTCCATGGATTTGCAATCCATCATCCCAGGATTATGAAGAACCATTTYGATACGCTTCCTCTTTCATAGGAATTTTTCACCACACTTTTGTTGTACATGAGAGGCTCTATACCAATTTGCTTGAATCCATACAGGGTCTTCTTCCATTTGCATACATGGGTCTCTTTCTGGTATACCTAAAAACCTTAAGGTTTCTCTACACATTATTCTTCCTCGAGTTCTCTATTGAGAAGATCAGTATTTTAGATCTAACTGATGTAAACTCCAATGCATGGATACTACAAGGGATATAATGGATCAGATAGAAGTATATTTGGTTTACTAGAACAAGTTTTCATCATAGTATTATCTCTCCTTATGGGAGAATACTCTAGCCCCAAATCTCTTCTTGTATATATCAATCCTTCCATACATAAGTATTTTTCACAAATTTTCACATACATTCCTTCTCCTTGACTACTTCTAGTGGGTTCTAATCATGTTGTTAGTCTTATGATTTTCGGTATAATAACTAGTTCAATTTTGGTTGTTCTGTATTTTCTTTCTTTCTTGGAATCTTCATGTTCTTTCTCATGTTCCTATTCAACGTTGGAGTCCATGGAATATTATATAGATTTCATTCCCTTCCTTCCAAAATTTTCCAACTTATTCCTTTCGTCATAGGAACATAAATGTAGATGGACAACCAAGGATATTCAAGGCTTCTTTTCGAAGAAGACTTTTTCTAGAGTTAGGATGAACACATGCTGCTTATCATGACTGCTACTTCCATAAAGAACATGGACATGTACTTCATAGTCTTCACGATTTCTTTAATGGATCACATATTTAAGGATTAGCTCCCTCCTAATCCCAGCTTCATGCCTGAATGAGAAATATGCATGCTCTTCTTTCGAAATTATGAAATTATCTACCTCCTTCTGAGAGAGTCCATGCTTTCGTCTGCATCGTTCTTGCTTTCTGCAAAGTGTCACAAGTATATTCTAGTTTCCTCTTGATTACTAACTTCTTTTTGGTCTGACACCTTGCAGGTATCTTCAAGTTTGGTTCTAATTGAGGCCCATCTAGTATTTTTTACTTATATACTATTATGATAGTTTCCATAGGGATTGTCACCAAAGGTTGTCAATGTACTTCATCCTTTTCATATACATTACTAAATGTCATTGTAATCTAAATCATTATCTTGTTATTCTCCCATAAGTATTGTTTCATTGACACTGACCATATTTTCTTCTAAGAAATAGATACACAAGATATGTACAGGAACTATGTAAACATGGTATGTATAAGGACTATGTTATAGAAGAATATTGTTACCTTGACTAATAGAAAAAGTTTGCTTCATTCTGCTTGACTTTCTTTGAGGGTTCCTTTTCTTTGGAAATAGTTGATTCATGTGTTTCCTTCATTTTCTTTAACTCAGGACATTGGTTCCTATAGTGACCATAGTTTCGATAGTTGAAGAACTGTATTTTTGACATATCTTTTTCTTGATTTGGTTTCTTCCTTGAGCCAAACTTCTTCTTATTCCTAAATTTCTTAAAATTTTCTATGTAGGATTGATCCACAGTCCTATGGCGAGGCTATTGGGAATCCATTTTGGGAATCCTCCATGAAGGAGGAGTACAACTCCCTCCTCGAGAACAAGACTTGGGATCCGGTTCCCCTTCCTTCGGGAAGGAAACTAGTTAGGTGCAGATTGGTCTACACGACCAAGAGTGCAACTAATGGACATGTTAGCAGATACAAAGTCATGCTAGTTTCCATAGCCTTTCAACAGGTGAAAAATATTGACTATGATGAGACCTTCATTCCAATAGCAAATATGGATTCCATATGTTTGTCACTTTCCATTATGAAAGAAAAAGGATGGGAAGTCCATCATATGGACGTGAATAATGCATTTATTCACGGATATCTCTCTAAGGAGCTCTATATGGAGTAGATCCAAGGATTTATGCACGATTCATCTTTGGTATGTCAACTGAAAAAGTATTTTTATGGCCTGAAGCAAGCCCTAAGGGAATGGTATGTCAATATGGACTCCTACCTCTTGTCACAGAACTTTGTACGTTGTAATTCAGGCCCGAATGTTTACATGCTCAGGACGATTGATTAACTTGTACTTTTACTTCTATATGTTGATTATTTGATGATCATTGTTTTCTCGAATTCAGTGATTGTTGCAGTCAAGAGGATTTTTCATGACAGATTCTTGATGAAGTAAATGGTTCCACTACATTTCTTCCTTGGAATCGAGATCATCCAGGATCCATCGGGAATCAAACTGTCTCAGGCAAAGTATGCATGATATCTCCTTGATATATTTCACATGACAGACTGAAATTTTTCCTCGACTCCTTTCCTACCAGGAGTCATACTTGAGGATGGTGAGGACACTCCACTGGTGGACAACACATTGTACAAACAACTAGTGGGGAGATTTTTGTATCTCACACACTCTACACCAGACCTCTCCTATGCAGTTGGAACAGTCTCCAAGTTCATGAAAGAGCTACATTGGAAGGCTGCAAAGTGTATCTTTCGATCCATACAGGGCACCATCACCTTTGGGATTCACTATGCAACATAATATACATCGGAACTCATAAGGTTCATTGATTCTGAATGGGCTGGCAATAACATTGATCGCAATTCCACATCTAGTCAATCACTCAGTCTTGGTTTCAAGCCTATCTATTGGTCGAGCAACGAGAAATATTCTATTGTTATATCTTCAACCGAGGTAGAGTATAGAGGGGTAGTTAAGATAACCATTCAATCTATGTGGCTATAACATATTCTCATTAAGTTGGGCATTCAGTTTCATTGGTCGATCGTCATTTGGTGTGACAACCAGAGCACTTTGAAGTTCTGCAGAGATCCAGGTCAAAGGTAGTAGACGAAGCACATGAAGATCCACATGAACTACATCTGGGACTTAGTACATGAGGGGATCATCAACCTGTAGTTATTCCTTTCAACAAGATAGACTACAAACACTTCACCAAGACATTCACTGAGAAGAAGTTCCATTCTCTACGTAGTTATCATGGAGTGAAGGACATAGTTTCCTCGCAACTATCACTTATTCTTTTTACATACATTGTACATTGAGGGGGGGTTTCCCCATGAGGGTTTCCCTCTTTCCAAGTTTATTTCATTGTATATTTTTTATTGGGGTACCTAACATGGCCATGTTTCCAAGACCCATTCTTTATTTTCACCATAGTGATGTTCAGGGGGGGTGTTGGAGATACTTCACACACACCTAGGATTAACTTTTCCTAAGGTTTTCCCTATGTTTATTAGTCATAATTTAGTCTCCTATAGTTTAGGGAGAATATTCCTCTAGGAGAATATTTTTTTTAGTTCACACTTCAATTTGCTCAGTTGAGTGGAGTCTAGATGCCCAATTGGGATCATCACCATGAAAAATTGGGATCAACACCATATAATGCGCATTTTCTTTGGGATTATCACCATAATGGCACATTACTCATGATTCCATGATCTCCTCCTCACTTTACTTTGTTTCAGTTAGTTAACTGAAGACTTAAAGACTAGTTAGCTGTAGTTCACTCCCGTAACTACCTCAGAGACTAGACTAGGTGGAAGTTTACTTCCGTAACTACTGGTGTGTGTCCATATCACTCTAGACCAGCACTATGGCACATTGTCTTCTCCTCCAATGTGCATTAGTTGAGTTATATAGACTATATTATGTGTAAATTATCATTCATTCATTTGGTTAATGAGAATTCTTCCATTATTTCTCTCTTACGTATGTTTTCTCATATTTTCTCTGCAAACTATGTATGTCATTTTCTAGCTAGATCTATTATGTTCAAGTTCAACACATTTACAGATTACACGTAGAGGTTAATACCTCCCACAGCTAGAGTAATATCAACATAGACATGGTTTTAATGTTTCTTATATGGGTTTTGGATGTGGTGGGCATCGATGTAATATACTAATGCATCATAACCCTCTAAATTTTTACCTTTTTTTAGGGTATACCATGGTGGGTTAAGTAGATAATTGTCATCACCTCCTGATTTAGGTAGTACTACTAGAGAATTAGAGGGAATGTAACATACTTCATATCCAAACCATACTTAACACTTTCCATCTTTCCCATTCACTTCCATACCATATATCATATTTCCCCACTCATGGATAAATTGTCATAAGTCATTCAACAACATCATAAGTAAAGTAATGAAGACACATGTGTAAGAGCTTAAAATTAAGAAAAACAAAATTTCTTAAGTTACTTGTAGCCATAAAAAAGGTTAAAATCCAAAAAATAATAATGCTTGATCTATGCCACCTCACTAAAAGACCATTACCCCTAGCCCCATGCTCAGAAAAATGCATATCCAAAGAAAGGGACTAAGAAATTAAGAAATAAAGGAAGGATACATAAAATAAAAAGGAAAAGAAGAAATCAATAGTAAAAGAAAGTGCCAAGGTGGTAACTTAAATCCTACTACACCCTCATGAAAACCATCATGAAATAAATGAAGACCCCTAGATGTTTAAATCTAGCAAAGAAAATACCTACAAATCATATATGAATATGAAGGTTGATTCATGAAGTTTATACTTCCCCTACTCCACATCATCCATCATATTACTTACTTCTAACTTAGAAATCTAGGACATATATTGTGTTTTACTCATAAGGTTGTTAGGCTTTCTTCCTATATAAAGA
>JASDQU010030545.1:8931-22376 GCA_032191745.1 Picea mariana | reverse complement strand
TTAAATGGAGAAAACTACCAGCTAAAGATTCCACTTGGGAAGATGAGTATTTTATACATAAGCATCCAGAGTTACTCAAGCGTTGCGGACAACACTTGTCTCAAGGGGAGGGGCATGTTAAGCCCTAATATTGGATCATTACCCCTTAATTGGGGCATATTATATTAGTACTGTTATTTTATTTATGTCGGCTTTAGGCCATTAGTTGTAATTATACCTCCTAGTCTCCTATATATACCAAGGAGACATTTTCATTTTGAATCATCTTGTACTTGAGCATTTAAGTGGGGTAAAAGGAGATTGCCCCCTCGAAGAGGCTTATTATTTGAAATTATCTCTTTTTCAAGGTGTTGAGTACTTTTTTTGAGGTTTTTTTGTGCTATTTTGATATTTGGTTCTTAACAGTATGGGATCATATTTTGGGAATGATTCTATGAGGCTCACTAGGGCATGCAGAATAAATGTGACTAGGGTTTGAAGCTATGTCTGAAGTATGATGCATGAAGGTGAAATACAAATTACTTTGTGTATGAAATTATTGGATTGGTGTCTACACATATTTTATTGAGTTGGTGCTCAGGTGGGGGGATTGGTGTCTCCAACAGGTTGGTTCTTGCAAATATTGTTATAGTAGGTTGGTGCCTACAGGTGCTGCTGAGTTAGTGCTTAGTTGAGGAGATTAGTGTCTCCATTAGGTTGGTGCCTACAACTTTCCGAGTTGGCGCCCAATTAAGTAGATTAGTGTCTCCAATAGGTTGGTTCCTATAATATTTGTAACAATATGCTGGTTCCTACAGACATTTATAAATATAAGTTTATGTTTTTCTCCCGATTAGGTTTCCATGTTAATCTTTGTGCATTATGATTTGATTTTAAATTTGATTATTGTTTATCAACTAGTGAATGATTAATGAATGGTTAAATAAAGTAAAAGTATCTTATAATGATTCATCCCCCCTCTAAGTATAAACATAAGTTCAACATGTAAGAATTTTGATTTTAAATCTATTAGGTTGACTTGTTATACCATAACCCTTTTCATGAACCTTGGTTGATGAGTTCAAACTTCTGACATATTTTCATCAATTTTGAGTTATATTGTTGAATTTTCTTGTCTTATAGTATATCAACTCCTCCTCTATGTTCATTATTCATCCTTGATTCCTTATCCCTTTTAAGCTCTAAATTTTATTCAATAGCTATTTCATTTTCTATGCTCAACATTACTTTATTTTCATTCACTATTTTTAAATCCTATTGAGACTTGTAATTTACATATATGTCCTCAAACTCCATCTAATCACATCTGCATCAAATATTTCCCTTCTTTATTAATTCTAGTCATTATCATTAGAAATATTCAGTTAACTTGTTAAATTTATCCCAATTTCCTATTATTTTTTCAATTTTTTCACTAACTCTTTTTTTTCATCCCCAAATGATACTAGTTTCACCAATGACAATCTAAACAGGGCGAGTCAAAATATTACAATAATGGAAATACCATGCAAAATCAATAGCTTACAACTAGTGAAAAATATCTATTTTAGAACCTTTGGTTCCATAAAATGTTGAAATTTATTCACATTTAGCTTACAAAAACCCGTAAACATCCATTTATGTAAAGTCTTATTTTTTATGCCATAGGCAATGAAAAATCAATTCAGATCCACATATTATATGCTATCACAAATGCCTCACAATATCAAACAAAGGAAAACAAATTTTCCTTTGGATTAGAGCTAAGAAGCTAAAGTTATGAGGATATGAGGAATATATTCATACCATTTCACACATAATTAGAGACCAAAATATTTGTCTCAAGAATAATAATATACCTTTAAATTAATCACATTTATGTTTCAGTTCATTTGAGCTCCATAAGTTGCTCAAACTCCTTCATTCTAATGCCATGCACACCATTCAATCCCCTTGAAAGAAATAACAAACCTATCTTCCACAACAACTTTATAAGCACTTCCAAACTTTCATTTCCATTGAATTTTGGTTGAATCTTGTAGAGGATGATCTATCTCAAAAGTTCTTCAATTATTGAAGAATATGAACATTTTCTTATTTGTTTGAAACCTCTTAGTAGGCTTAAGATTTATTTTTTCTGTTTTACATCAATGTTTTCTAGAAACAAAAAAATATTACACATGTTATTAGCAATAACATTGCAACACCCCCACAAACATTGCTATAATATCACCTTTGTTGAGTTGGGTAGAGATATTATTTCTTTGTGAGGGTATTGGAGATGAAATAGTGGAGTTGCTAGAATCCAATTAGGGATTATAATTAAAGATTGCATTATTATTTTCATCGTAACTCCATAGAGGAGTTCCATAGAGTTCCTCATTATTCACAAACTTGGATAGACTTGCAAGGAGCATGTCTCTGTGTCTCTTACGTAATACATTGAATTATTTAAGAGCACTAAAACCTCAAACATGAAATGCTAACAAAAAACTCATTTTTGTCAAGCTTCATATTGAGAAAATGGGTCAACAAAGCAATACAGACTTGGTGGTGTTTCCCCACTTCACTAATTGTTCAATACATCGAGTCTCAAGAGCCGATCTAATGAAGATTGTTGAAAAAATTCCATTTTCTTTGTTAAATTTTGTTCCAATGAGAGCAACTATTTATCATATGATATGATATTGTTTTTACCAGGATTCATTATTGTCCCGAGTTGTTATTTGGCTTGTGGAGGTTGAGGCTACAATACAATTAAATGATATAAAAATGTAGTCAAGACAAAATCCTAAGGAAAGGAATTTAAGATGTGTCTGTTTCAAAGATTTTGGTAACCTAGACACCTTCACATGCTTCTCCATGGCTAGTTTTGTAGCAATTGCAAGTGGATTCTAATTTAGCAAATTTTCCACTACATTGTTTAGTGTTATCACAAGAAACAAATTTGAAGTTTGCTACCTTGACATCATAGATAGAATCACATGGTTGATAATGTATTTTTTATTTTCTTTTGGCAACTTCCCCAACTATAGCAAACACAAAGTGGAATTGGGAAGTTTTGAGAAATTCAAGAATGGGCACATAGAGAGTAGGTAAGATCAGGCTATGTTTACTTAGATTTCAATATAGGAACTTTACATCAATGTAGTGGGACATGAGACTAATGAAGGTTTCTCTTGCATTGTTTGGTGTGGTGTTTATAGAATTTTTTAGATCTTGGGAAATTAATGCAAATTCAGAAATTACACATATTTCCTAAAGGCTATCTAGATCTTAACCCTGTGAATTTCCAGCTTTAGAGTTTTTATGAAATATGAGAAAACAACAACAACAAAAAGGACAATGATTCACCCATTAACAACCAGAATGAACATGGAAATTCAAGTGAAAATATACCAAGGTGTGACAACAAGTTTCAACCCTCTAGGGTAATATTGTCATGAATAAATTTGATTTGAAAATAACCTTATGTGAATAATAAATCTGCACTATTTTTTCAAGATTAATAATAAATGACCTAACAATTTCAGTATTAATTTATGTCAAATAAAAAAAATAAACTAGTGCTAGAAATTACCAAACCATGAAGAAGTATATCTGATGACAATCAAATCTACAATAAAACAATTTTGAAAAACCTAATACTATATTATATGTATGTAAAAATTATTATCATTGTAAAGTACTAAAGCGATTGTAAATATTATCATTTATGATTCTTTGAAAATAAAATAAAAAAAATAAATAATTATTTGGAAATAAAATATGAAAAATAATATATGAATGTTCATTTCTTTCAAAGAAGTGAAAGTTTTCAAAATAGATTTAAGTTTAAATTTATTTATATATTTCAAAATCCAACGGCTATAAGAGCTCCCATGCCTTAGGGTTTTAGTTGAAGCAAGGATCGAACTATAATTCAGTTTGGGTTCTCGCTGCTACTTGTCTGGATTCAAACTGCAAGGTTAGATGGTTATCCATCTACAACAGGTGTCAAAAATAGAGAGTTCAACAATGGAGGGAAAAACAATCTGGAAGTATCTTATTTCACACGAATATGGGAGAAAAAGTTTTTAAAATAGATTTAAGATTAAATTTATTTATATATTTCAAAATCCAATGACTATAAGAGCTCCCTTGCCTTAGGGTTTTAGTCGAAGCATAGATCAAATTATAAGTCACTTTGGGCTCTCGCTGTTGCTTGGTTGGATTCATACTGCAAGATTAGCTAGTTATCCATCTATAACAGGTGTCAAAAATGGAGAGTTCAAGAATGGAAGGAAAACAATCTGGAAGTATCTTCTTTCACACGAATATGGGAGAGAGAAATGCTCATTGTGCCCGATTGACTATCCAAGAATGTGCATTAGATTTTGCACAGGATGTATGGTACTTATGTGCTAGAATTGTTCCAGAAGACACAATGAACCTGACCATAATATAATATAGATTGGAAGTAACAACGATGAAGAGATGGTTTCTTTTAATCAAACAAAAATGATTAAATATGATTTATCTATACCCATAATAAACTGGAACGGTGTAGAGCACGCCAATCTGAGAGGGATAAAAAAAGGTATCAGCTACTGTAATATATGTGGGAGGGTTCTCCCCAAAGAAGGTGCATACAAATTCAGTTCCGTTGAGTGTTATGTGGGCAGTGAATAGGAACAGGAATAGGAACAGGAACATGAACAGGAACAGGAACAAGAACAAGAGCAGGAACATGAGGACCGAAAAAATATCAAGGGTTCAACTATTCTTTGGTCATTTTCACAACAGGCTGAACCATATGATCCTCATAAGAAGGAAATAATGTTGGAGCAAGAGGAAGAGCAAGGCGCTCAAGAAGCAGCGCTGAAGCAAGAGGAAGAGCAGGGCACTCACAAAGCATCGCTGGAGCAAGACTAAGAGCAAGGCGCTCATGAAGCAGAGCTGGAGCATAAGCATAAGGAGTAAGAATGTTCGACCATCCTCATGTCCCTTGCATAGGTGGTGCTGGAGCAGGGCGCTCATAATTAATAAATGCTCAAGTCTTCATCGAATATGCTATATGCCATTGATTTATCTTATTATTTTGTATTTAAAACATATTCATGCAATGGAGGATTTATCTAATAAATTTGAACTACAACCCTACTTTGAGAATATGTTTGATTCTTGTAACAACGTAATGGCCACACAAACACCATAAAATAATACAACCGATAGTTGGGCTCGACACGCTGAACATATATTGACATGTGCTGCTATTGCTTTCTTTATGGGTCAGATTATTGGCATTCAGTTACAATACCTTCATTCTTGTTTTCTAATTTTTTCGTTTAGTTTTGTACCTTCATTCTTGTTTTGTAGATTTCACTGTGACTTGAGAAGTACTTGCCTCATGACTTTTTCCTCGACTTAGAGAAAAAAAAAATAGTTTAGCAAAGAAATTGCAATAAATTATTCAATATTTTGAGTATTTCAAGAGGAATTAACATTCAGTTCTCTTGTTACTGAATTTTGAAGTATGACAATGGATGAGAAAAGAGATGGCCAGATTTGCATTATACTCTTATTCAAAACAATTATTGTTGTCAAATAATAATATGCATGGTCGTTATCACCGTTCACATTTTTTTTCATATATGTTTAGATATTCTTGTACCCATGAAGTGTATATCATTTGGTTTGGTTTGTGTGGGGTTTAGTCTCCATTAGGTTACAAGGGTGTAGATCATTTGGTTTGTGTGGGGTTTAATCTCCATCAGGTTACAACTTCAAATTTCATGGGAGGGGTTGAGGGTGGGAACCATTTGTGGGGTAAATAAACTGCTCGCACAATCCTGGTGACAATATCCCACCCATGAGAATATTGTTCTTCCAACTAACATTGGAGTTGGCCCCAACTTAGACTCAACCTAGCTGGAAAAAAAATAAAAATGTTTAGATCTGTTTGCATACTCTTCTATTTAGGTCATGTTTCATGCACACGACTACTTCCATTCGATTGGTTTGACAACAACTCACACTTTTTTCCTTATAATTTTTTGTTAAACCACTAACCTAACCACTAACCTACCATTTCATACTCTTCTATTTAGGTCATGTTTCATGCACACAACCACTTCCATTAGAAAATATGTAAGCGATATATATATAATTATTATTATAAAATTAAGGGCCTAAAACATTGCATGCATTCAAAAGTTTTGTTCTAGCTTATTTATCATAGTTCATAGAGTTGCATGGGCAACTTTACAGAAAAGATGGTTGGAAAATTAGACATTTAGGAATTATGCCCGACGCAACTACCTAGTAACGATTGGGGAATAGAATATAATACTCTCGTTTTGTGATCTGTGTAATCTCTATGCCATGCACGTAACTCTCTATGCCATATATACATATGAGATTATGTTTGATGTTCATGCCATTTTCTATGGTGTTAGAATGGGGTAATTGAGGACATATTATGAGCGAATTCCACTTGAAGAATTCCTATGAGATAGATAGTGAGACAATTCTCAAAGCATTGGGATAGAAATGAAAGGGAACAAGGGTTTGCAACAACAATGGGTCACAATAAATTTCCCACAACATTTAGAATTTTATTAAGGAATTTCATTATGTTATCACAACTTAGTCTTTCTAACAAGGAATTTCGTTATGTTATCACAACTTAGTCTTTCTAACATGGTTAATCAAAAGAAAGATAAATCTTTCTAAAAGATATTTCATCAGTAAACTCATTATGTTGGATGAATTGATAATACTAGTTGCATTTTACTATCTACCTTTCCACATATGATTATCATGAAGTGAAAATATATAAAATAAAATAAAAGATAAAAACCATAGGAGACACTTTAAAATTGTAATTCTTCAATGAATCAATTGAGTGCTTAAGATGCGCTGCAACCACTATAAACAAACTAACTTGGATATTTAAGCACACTACAACTATTTGAAGTGAACCAATTTGATCTTCAAATCCACATAATAAACAATTCTTGTTCATGCAAATCAATAATTATGCCCATGGAGTGATGATTTCAAATGGATTTTATGACAATCTAAGATTTCTGGTTCTACCATTCCATCAAACACTTGACCGCCCTAACTAAAATAAAATAAAGGTAACAATAATCATATTGTGTGGTCTTTTAAACTACCACGTGGGACACTAAGAAGTGATTCCCTTACTGGAAAAGCCCACGTTGGGTAAGAAAAAACAAGGGTTTAATTGCACTCCGAGAGACAATGTTTTGTTTAGACATTTAGACAAATAATTCACGTATAAGCTCCAAAACTCCACACTTGGCATACATTGTTGTAAGAGAAATATTGTTACACAGTAAAATATTAGGTTTTATTGTTTTTACTTAATGTATCAATAGAATAATACATGTATTAATACAATATAATCTATTAATTAATTAAGGTATTATTACAATAATACATTAGTAAATTAATGTTGATATATTATTTCAATAGAAATTGATTATTTAATATTGAATGATAAATTAATGAGGATACTAACATAAATTAATGAATGTATTTATATTAATAAATACAATATTGTATTTATACATTAATCCATTAATGAAGTAATATATTAATCCATTATTGTATTAATATAAAAATAAATAAATTTGTTAATGTTAGGTAGCTAGAGAGGTAGTAGTGGGGGCCAGAGGGCCCATAGTGATAATAGTGGAGTCCATTCAATGTAAGGTGGACTAGGTCCACTATATTATTAAATAAGACCCACTATGGTAGTTAAATATAATAAATGGGTAGTTAGACATAATAAATTTAAGATGACTTCTTAGAAGGTTCTACTTCTAGAAGATTCCTCCTATAGAATGTTCTTAGGTGATGGTAGCACTATATAAAGAGTTTCAAGCAATGTAATGGGATATGAAGATAATTATTGTATTTGGAGCGGTACCTCAATATGAGGATGCCCCCTCGAAGAGGAAAGTGAACATGAGAGGATCCCTTCCATAATAGGATCCATTGTACCGTGTTGCCCTACCTCAAGGGTTTGCTAGTAATAAATGAGATTTTGCATATTGTTCTTGTATATCTATTGTGGTTCTTTTGTATTCAGTCTTTGGTTCTTAACAAGTGGTATTAGAGAATTTTCCTTGGTAGACATTGTGGGCAAATATTTTTTATTTTTGCATATTTTTTTTTTCGGAGAAGAAAAAAGAGGGCGACGACATTCCAAAAATTTTCAGTATATTTCTGTGAAAAATTTGCAAAAAAATGTTTTATATCCAAGTTCCTCCTGAAAAAACACTGAAGTTAAAAAAAAAATCGTTTGAAACGGAGTTCGGGAAGTCAAGATATTGAAGTTTTAAAATCTGTAATTTTCAGGGTTTTTTCCGCGGATGACGATGCGATTGTTTTTATTTATTTATTATTTTTTATTTCTATAGCAGATGGAGGCCGAATTTTCCCAAATAAATTACAGATCTGAGTTCCTCTCACAATTTCGCCCAATTTCAAAAACAAAATCAGCCAAAACGAAGTCTGGGAAGTGAAGTTATGAGCATTTTAAATTCAACAGTTTTTTAGGGTTTTTCCAGAAAAGCCGTGATTTTCTATCATAACTTATTGGCCTATTTTTTGGGTTTTTTCATGACGATTGCGGAATCGAAGATTTCATAGGGCGCTCATATGGCTATTTCCTCTCAAACCCTCAAAGAAATTCTACAAATTGCTGAAACATTCAAATCCCAATTGTATGACACATTGGATGCTAGATTGCATGTCCTTGCAGATGGTCTCAATGATAGTTTTCATAGTATTCAAGATTCATTGGATAGCATGCAGGAGAAATTTCTTATGGCAAACATCATGGATGAATATAATCAAGAAATATATGCTTGGTATGATTTTGAGGTTGATTGTGATGATTGGTATATGGATAGTTGTCATTTCTAAGATGACAACCACTTTAAAATTTTATTTGATGACTCTAATCCACCTTCTGTAGAGAGCATCAATGTGACAAATCGAGAGCCAATGATTATTACCAGTGTCCATCCTGCATATTCTACAGTGGTATTATTCTTTCCAGATTCTGCTACGACCTTTTTCCACTATGTGGATGGATCTTCTTATTTGGATTCACATGATAGGTGTCAGTCTTTGGAGCATGATTTTGAATTGGTTATTGGGTTCCAAAATCTTCCACGGGGAGTTCACATGAGCACTTGGACATGAGGCCCGGGATTACAATGGTGGTTGGACTACTTCAACATGGGACCTTGGTTCTCCAGTCTTCTTCAACATTATGGTCCACAATTACCCATGAGACCCTGGTATATGGTTGCACATCAAGCATTGAGGACAACGCTTTCATAAGGGGGATGAAATGTTAGATAGCTAGAGAGGTAGTAGTGGGGGCCTAGAGGGCCCATAGTGATAATAGTGGAGGCCATTCAATGTAAGGTGGACTAGGTCCACTATATTATTAAATAAGGCCCACTATGGTAGTTAGATATAATAAATGGGTAGTTAGATACAATAAATGTAAGATGACTTCTTACAAGGTTATACTTCTAGAAGATTCATCTTCTAGAACGTTCTTACGATGGTAGCACTATATAAAGAGGTTCAAGCAATGTAATGGGATATGAAGAGAATTATTGTATTTGGAACGGTAACTCAATAGGAGGATGCCTCCTCGAAGAGGCAAGTGAACATGAGAGGATCCCTTCCATAATAAAATCCATTGTACGACATTGCCCTACCTCAAGGGTTTGATAGTAATAAATGAGATTTTGCATATTGTTCTTGTATATCTATTGTGGTGCTTTTGTACTCAGTCTTTGGTTCTTAACAGTTAATACAATAATATATTAATGTATTAATACATTAATTGATTAATTTTAATATATTAACATAATAATTAATTAATACATTAAAATATTATAAATTAATTATAATAATTAATTTATGATACATTAATTATAATTAATTAATTAAATATCGCAACATCGAGTTTTTTGTTTGTCACATTGCAACATAGGGTTTTATGTATGCCACATTATGACATCGAGGTTAATGTTCGTCACATTGTGACATCGAGTTATGTTCGAAAAAATGCAATGTTGGGCTATCTTTATCACTAGGTGACATTGGTCTATGTTTGGGTCATTGTGACTTCAAGATGTGTTCGTCATTTTGTTTTGCCATGGGTGACTATTTGTGACCATTGATGACCATGGTTAACCATGTTTGAACATGGATGATGAGGGTTGACAATGTTTCAACCTTAGTTGACAATGGTTCACCATGTAGATGATGTATCACCATGTTTGACCATGATTGACCATGGTTGTCTATGGTTTCCCATGAAAGACTATAGTTGACTATGGTTGAACATGGTTGATAACATTTGACAGTGTTGACCATGTTTCCCATTTTGAGCATGGTTGACTATGGTCAACCAAGGTTGACCATGGTTGCTACGATAAAGTTTAGTTTACCTCTTGATCATGGTTGACTATGGTTAACTATGGTTGACCATGGTAGACCATGGTTGACTATGGAAAGATATGTTGACCATGGGTGACGATGAATGACCATCGACCGACCATGGTTGACTTTGAGTGAACATGGGTTGGCTATGCATGAAAATCATTGAGCAGGGGTGATCATGTTTGACTATGGCTTACCATGTTTGATTATGTTTGACCATGGATGACCATGGCTGACTACATTTGAACATGGATGACCATGGTTGACTATATTTGAACATGGTTGGCCATGGTTGACTATTGTTTACTATGGTCGACTTGCATCATAATGTGATGTTCATGAAGTGTTATTTTTTATTTTCATGTGAGGATACAGTTTTCACATTTGGACATTAAGTTATGTTCGTCGCATGGCGGTGACAGGTTATGGTCATCAAATCACAACATCATGATTTTTTCATCACATTATCACCTCGGGATATGGTCATCACATTGCAATGTTGTGTTTTTTCATTACATTACATTGATGAGTTCTGTTTTTCACATTTGTTGGCATATTTACAGATAGAAGGCAGAGTATGATTGTTTTTCATTGATGGCGAGATCATCACAACGAGAGTATACTTGTTTGCCAATGATAGGAAGATTATAAGCTTAGCGATAATGGCATGGCAAGAATAGAAGTGTAAGCTCAGGAGGAGGAACAACAATGATCGTTGGATCACCCATCCCGAATTCCTGATGACTGTCACATCTGAATTCAGACAAGAGGAGCGCACAGAAGAGGAGAACAAATCTCAGACATTGGATCTGAGCACTGAGGACCAACAATCATCGGATCCTATATAACTGAGAAGAAGATAAGGCTGAGTACTATCCTCTAAACTCGTGATACACAAATTCATGAAACAATCCTGGTTGTTGAAGCCAGAGGACACATGGTGAGTGATTGGAATTTTGCTGACTTGCACATTGGAGGAGTCAAAGGAGCATGGTGTGGAAACTCACGATACGCAAAGTCAAGAAACAATCCTGGCCATTGAAGCCAGAGGAAATGTGGCGAGCAATTGGAATTTCGCTGACTTGCACATTGGAGGAGTCAAAGGAGCGTGGTGTGGAAACTCGTGATACACGAAGTCGTGAAAAAATCCTGGCCGTTGAAGCCAGAGGACACATGGCAAGCGATTGGCATTTCGCTAACTTGCACATTGGAGGATTCAAAGGAATATGAAACAGGAACTCACAACATGCGAAGTCGTGAAATGATCTGGACCGTCAGATCACCAAAGTTCTGGACCGTTGATCTGATAAGTGAAGCGCTTGAATATTTGGCCCGTGGTCATAACCAAGGTCACATCATTGAAGGATGAAGGGAGGAGCTATCATGATGCTAAGCTCCATTTCAGAGTTTCGCAAGTTTGGAGTTATGAGGAAACTCACAGTAGGAAATCGCGAAATGCGAAATCGCGACATGATCACAACCGTCCATCAAAGGGAGAGATCTGAACCGTTGATCCGATATGGAGTATTTTAGATATCGTGACTTGGGAGAGTCGAGACACCTCATACCAAGATCCCTGAAGTCGTGAGTCATGAAGCGCCTTCTAGATAAGCGCTTAGTCACAACTGGTGGTCATATGAGAGGAAGGAGCTAGCCCAACTAAGCTCCATTTCAGAGATCATGACATGGGAGAGTTGAGATGTCTCATCACTAGATTTCCAAAATGAGAAATCATGAAATCACTTTCTGTTTAACGTTCTATCATAGCCAGTGGGAATATAGGATAAACACGAGTCCCTACGGGTGTAATTCAATGGTGCTGGTTAATTGGGAATTTTATCGAAGGGCCACTATTTCACCTCACGTTTAATTGTTCAGTTACGAGTCAGTTAGCAGAACTGAATCATAGTTCTTGGACGTTTGGAGATTCAGTAGTTGATGCATTTCTTAGAGATTCGAGGTGTAACTGAATCGGTGGGAGAGAATAAAAGAGATATGAAGTGACTGTGTGAGGTTGGTTGTTCTCACTGAAAAATGAGTTGAACTGGGAGAAAGGAAAATCACAGTATGCACAGTGTGTGATCAAACTCAGAGATGAGTAACAGAATTCGAACAGAACAAAAAAGGTGAAGAGAGCAGAATGAACACATACCAAAGAGCTTGAGAGGAAGAGAGAAAGAATAGATAGAAAGAGACAACAAGTCAAGCCAAGTATGAATAGAGCAGAAGAATAGTGAAGCAGAGAAAAATTACAGAACATGGAAGAAGTGGTAAGAATTGATATATCTGTATTGTTGGTTATTTAATCATTTATTTATAAACAAGGAGGTAGGGTGGTTCTAGGGAGGACTATAGTCCTTTGTTATTCAAGTTGGTTCTTGAATACTGGAAGTTGAAGCTTTCATCTAGTTGTGGCTAGAAAATAGGGTGGCAGGGTGGTGCTCAGGTAAACACAAAGTTTTTTGTATGCAAGTTGGTGCTTGTATACGTGGAAGTAGGTTCTTCCATCCAGTTGGTGCTTCCTTCTAGTGGGTGCTAGAGAAATCAGAGGGTTGGTGATCTCAGGGAGTTGAAGCTTGTAAAATAGAGGTAATAGCCTCACATTGAGTTGGTGCTCAAAGATAGATGATGTATAGAACCTAAAAGACTGCCTATCATTCAAAGAAGAAGAGGCTTTATCCCTTTATGGGTTTCCGCGTGAAAATATGTCTTTGTGTATATCTTATGTTTGATTGATGTTCACTATTTATGTTGTTCATATCTTTTAAAATATTGATGGTCACTTGGAAGAGATTAAAAATTATTTGAATAGTCATAAATTGTTTCAGCATGGTAACAACTGATTCACCCCCCTCTCTTAGTTGTCTTAGTAATTTAAACAATTGGTATCAGAGTGGGTTCCTTTTATTTAAATGTATATCTGTAAGCTTAAACATGACAAGTCATGAAGGGACTTTAGCCAATAAGCCTCCTCTGTTTGATGG
>JASDQU010030544.1:0-22377 GCA_032191745.1 Picea mariana | reverse complement strand
GTACCTAAACTAGGCATACCATATGAAAACGGAGGGCCTGTCGCACTAGGTGTGTAAGGAGGTGTGGTCGTCGCGATAGATGGGGTCGGTCCACTGTGCGACGTAGTTGCGGCTGAGACCATGGTGGCCCGGACCGTCGACAAAGGCAAGTTAGGAGAAGCTTCTCCTGTGGTAGCAACAGTGATAGGAATGGAAGAATTCCCAAAGGAAGTAACAGAGTTTGGTTCCATAACTGGGTTGGGTGCTGATAGGCGTTCGTAAAATTGAATTGGCACAATAATGTCCAGCCAAGTATCAGTGTTTGAGGTTTCAACTGATCTAAGATTGGCGGTTGATTCTTCCGGGAGTTGTTCGGGCTCAATGGTTTGAAACCTAGTTGCTTCGAAAGACCCTCTTTGGTCTAGCTTCCGCCTCAATGGTGGCGGGGGTGGCTCCAGTATAACCGGCGGCAGGCCCAGAAGCCTTCGTGACCAGCGGAGCTCTGAATCCTCCACTGTGTGAGAAGATTCATGACACACTAAGGTATTCTACATGAACAAACAGTAACACTCGCTAAAAGAAATCCCCTAGAAGATAAATCAAGCAAGCACTAAACTAGTTGGAAGAACAGTTACAACAACCAACACTAGAGCAACTTATCGGTGCAAGTGCAACTCGAATACGGAAGCACCCTCCGGGTATACTCTGAAAAGCGTGGCCCGATGTCTGTCCTAGGTACAACGGTATACCCCCGTAGTCACCCATGTATGTCCCTAGAAAATATTGGCAACTAGTTTTCCAGCACGTGAACAGTCACCAGGCGAGTACAGTCGATAGTCGGGTAGACCACAATGAGCAGGGTATCAAGCCTGAAACCTGTCAAGGGTATCAAGAGAAAATGGTTTGGAAGATGACTGAGGACTTCGAATGGATTCGAGACCCACGAAGCTCTGTGGCAAATGCAAATGATATAATCCCTTAACAAATCCTCGATATGTGTTCTCCACAACGCTCAGTCCAGCTTTGGAGGGGTTATCTCCGCTACCTTTCCTTACGCGACCTCGTGTTTAGCCCCTGTGTTAGTGGGGGGTCCCGGATAACTTTCCGTAACTGTACTTATTCACTCCCTATTGACAGACTCCAATGTTTGGTTTGAGTGGCCTTGGAGAATTTACTCTCCAACCTATTCCAAGGCCCTAGTCCTGAGCTAGTGTATGCACCCTACAAACAAAAAGTCTACTTGATTTTAATTAGCGTTGATTTTAATGGGATTTTTAAGTCACAAGGTATGAGAGTGAAACTGATGGTGTGTAAAATACTCAAAGCAAAATGAACAAGAAATGCTTGGAAACAAAAACTTTTACAAAAAATGCAAAACCAGCAACTTTTCAACAAGAAAGACTTCTTTTCTTTTCAAATTTACTAAGATTTCATGTAGTAAATATGAAGGACTTTCGCTCAAATCTGCGAGCTACTTATACTCTAAATGCACTGCAAAAACTTATGCAAAAAGACTTCTTCCTAGCTACTAATGAAACAACACAATCTTCAAATCAAGAAGAAAATGAAACAAGAGAAAAAGATTTTTTTTTATTAATTGCAAAATGACGCAACAAAGGAAAAATGCCGACAAGCACAAAACCGAGAGAACAAAAATAAAACTCTGGCCTAAAGTGCAGATCGCAAAAGAATCAGAGCAAAGATGCGAAAAAACAATCGAGAAAGCACCGATTCTAACACTTGTCTAAAAACCATAAAACAATTTTTTTTTTCTTTTGTCTTTTCTATCAAAACATCAACTAAAAAACATAGGCTAAGGATAAGATGCCCTAACCTGCTGATTGTGCAACCCCAGACTCTAAACCCTTGAGAGGATCTCTTCTCACCACAGGAGGGGATGACTGCCCCACCCAAGATGAAAAGCTACCAAATAAACCCGCGACTGTCACTAAAACAACACACATGCAAACGGGTGCTGAGCTATAACAACGCGTGGGTACCCGCGGGCTAAACCTGAACAGGTCGCGGTTCTGAATTAAAGCTAAGATAAAACAACACACAGGCAGCCCAGACCTGAAAAAGGCCTCTGGTATTGACAACCAGGGTCTCTAAAAGGCTTGGATGCTTCTACTTTAACAGAAAAGGAAAATTTGCAAAAAGAAAACAAATGCAAAGAATAACCAACACAATAAGGCAGACTGAAAACAAGACAGTAAACCAGCAAGACCCAGACAGGATCCAGAAAGCCTCCTGAGAAGGTAAACTTCTGATAGGGAAGAGGAGATTGCCTCTCAAGCTTCCTGAGTCGTACACGCTACTGAAACCTCTGCAACAAGTGTTCAAACGTGGGCTACAGAAGGTTAGGGCACGGGTTACACGCGTGTAGGCCTTCTGTAGGCCGCGTGTACCTCTATGTGTCCTGATAATAAATGTCCAGCAACAGTCAAGGAAAACTGGTATTGATAACCAGGTTCCCTGCTAGCTTTGACCTAACAGAAAACAGTTAAACAAAGAAAATGGAACTCTACTTCTTTGAACTACCCCAAAACCTTTAACTAAATCCGGAAACCCTAAGAGTAAATCTCCCCAGTGGAGTCGTCAATTCTGTTGTGGGGAAATTCTACCCTACAGACTAACAAGCTAGGGATTAAACTTGCATGCAGATCATGACCCTTTCAGAAATTACTTTTAACCTTCTACCGCAAACCTAAAACCCTTTTTCACATGCAAACATGGAAAGAACCAACTAACCTTTTTTATCGACGGTTGGTGTAGATCCTCCGTTGCTCTTTATCCCTTTTGCTTCTGCTGCTCCTTCCAAAAAGCGATCCTGCAATCAAGACAAAACTACACATGCATGTTATTGTTCTACTAGAGGGTTAGAGATTAAACACAAATCAAACAAAACATATAAAACTCGTGTATTGGGATGGGAAAAGTACTCTTTATTAATCTCAAGATGAATCAACTTACAATGATAATAGAGATCGGCCACCGTTCTTTGATACTGATCCTGGGCTCCTCCTCTTCTTTGTCCTCCAACTGCTTTGCTTGAATTCTCCTAAAGCTTGAGGAAAGGCT
This sequence comes from Picea mariana, assembly GCA_032191745.1. Classification (NCBI taxonomy): domain Eukaryota; kingdom Viridiplantae; phylum Streptophyta; class Pinopsida; order Pinales; family Pinaceae; genus Picea; species Picea mariana. Next base: position 19,317 of record JASDQU010030544.1, on the reverse strand, counting down.
AAAGGGTTGAGAAAAAATGGATTCGGCAATTGGGCAGAGTTTCTTTGCTATGATTTTCCTCCTTTGAATAGTACCCTTACCCCTTCTTTTATAGGCTAGAAGGATCTAGGGTTTTGGATGAACTCTTGGCCATGCATGGCTGGGATTTCTAGTTAACTGACCAAAATCTTTTCATTTTGTCGACAACTTTCCTGATTTTGTGCTTTGTTAGGTAAATGCCGGCTGTAGTGGGCCAGCCAGCGTTCCAACGCATGCAGTAGAAGGCCTGCCAGTGTTCCAACGCGCCCAGTAATAGGTTAGGGCACATGTTACCTAATTTAAGAGGTTTTTAAAGAGTCTGTTCAGCATGGCTTTTGCAATTAAGGGCAATGAGTTGGCCTGATGCCAGGTAAGAATGGATGGTGCAATTTAGGGTTATAACATAAGGAGATCAGGATCCAACAACCCTACTGAAGAGATCACCATGTCCACTACTAGATCCGAATCATCAGAAGTTGAAATCATGGGAGATGATGGAGAATCAACATTAGGAGGGGAGATAGAGTGTATATATTCCAAAATTTCTTCACGAGGGGGAAGAAAAGAGGATCGGTGATGGTTATTATCCCTAGGTAACTTGTCAATGTGAAGCATTTCCAAAATAGATTCATCAGAAGGAAAAATTGGGGAAACGTAGTCGATCACATATGACAAGGAACATAACTGTGTTGGCATCGAGCGATTGTCGGGTGCCAATAAATGTTGGTCAGTGGATTGGATACAAACGTATGATGTTTTTCCTGAACTAAGTGGAATGGTGTCACCTAGTGCATCAAATTCCATCGTAATAGGTACAATCCAAGGGTCAGATGATTCCAAATATTGATAAGCTGCGGTTGAAATCAGATCGACAGTGGCAATATGATGTGTAGTCGGTGGAAGTGGTGTAGGGAAGGTACCCATGAGGCTAGAATCTTTCAGTAAGACAACACCAATTCTTTCATATATGATCTTATGGTCTCCCAAGAAAGGAATATTGTTGGTACTGGGAGTGCGAGCATCGGTCGTGCAGAAATCCAACTGATCAACAGTGACAATTTTTCCCTTATGAGGAAATTGTACATATCGAAAGACCGATGAGGCAATGACAGTCATATCATAAAACCAACTTATTCCAATTAACAAGTTGTAATCAAGGGGAGAATAAACCACCTTGAAATCAACAGTAATAGTTTTTTCACCCAATTGGATGGGCAGGGGGGCACTGATGTCTTAAAGTCCAGAAAAATGCTCAAAAAACCAAAAAACTCAGTCAAACTTTGGCATTCACAGTGTATGTGATGGAATAAGGATTCAATCAACATATTCAATCAAACATATAGGATGAACAAGGTCTAAAAATAATTAATTTTAAGACAAGGTCTGTCAGGAAAACCAAAACTGAAAGCTTCGATTAATCCCCAGTGGAGTCGCCAATTTCTGTTGAAGAGAAATCCTCCTGCGGACAAGTGGATTGTCTCGAGGTCCCTAGACTTCTAATACCAAGACATAAAGTGTTTAACATGGACACTAAATTCCTTTTATATCTAATCAAGCTAATGAATGAAAGAGAAAGAGGAAGATATGTGCCTTATGAACGACGTTTGTCCTTGCAAAGTCCAGGCTGTGCTTCGATCTTGAGCTCCTTGATAGGTCCTGAAAAACAAACAAAGGTACAAAAATACTTCCTATTCTACTGAGATTATCTCAAACATAGATCCATCTACTATAGACAAACTTATATGGACAAGTACAAGTTTGAAAGAAACAGGCCAAGCATTGATTGTATTAATGAGAACAAAGTGTTACTTACAGCCATAGATGCGAGTGCAACAACTTCATCAAGCTCTCCTTGTCCAAACCCTTGCTTAAACAGTCCACACATGGAATGTTGATGTTCCAAATGACATCTTCGTCATGAGATCATAAGTTATATGCTTCACAATACTTTCCATCCCGTACTGTATGTTGCCTATGAGATCATAGGTTTCATACCTCCGATATTTCCTCCTTTTCACCATGAGAAGGCCTCTTTGTATAAGCTTGGAAAGACCCAACCAATTGAGAGATATTTGGGATAAGTTGAGTATTTCTCTCCTTCAGTTAAGGATCTTCCCTAAGATCATGCCTTGAGATCATATTCGAATCCAACTGCCTTCATAGATTGAAGGGATCTTTCCCTCATTCTTCTCAACAAACCAAATTTTGCCTAGAAAAGGTAGCGCTCACCCAAAAAGGGCACCAGAGCATTATAACGCTCCTCTAAAAGGGTGCACAGAGTGCCAACGCTCCCTGTCAGTGTATAGGGGAGCACTCCTCTCCAAAAATGTCTTTTGAGTGGATTTTCAGTGGAAAAAGGTTTAAAAACTTTGTTAACCCATTCCTCTTCTTCCAAATCAGTTGTTTGAGGTATTTCAAGTGTCCCTCTGATGTCGTTATAGGCATGACATAGAGAGTATATAAGTATGTGTTTTATGACACTTGCTACACTTGTGACCAAAATGCGACACTTGTAATATTGATAACGATGACACTAGGCCGTTCTCGTAATGAGTAATTTTGATGTGTAATAGTAAGGCAAGTAAGGAAAGTCATGGCATGGAAATACATGGCATTGGAAGGAAAGGCATGGTAAGACAAGCCATGGCATGGCATGGAAAGGAAATGCATGCCAATGCATGGCAAGGCAAGGCATGGAATGGCATGGCATGGCATGACAAGACATGGCAAGGTAAAGCATGACATGGAAAAGAAAGGTAAGGCATGGAATGGAATGACAAGGCAAGGCATGGTATGGAAAGGCATGACATGTCATGTGAAGGCAAGGCAAGGCATGTCATGGAAATTCAAGGCAAGGAAAGGAATGACATGGCATGGAAAGGAAAGACATGGCAAGGAAAGGCATGGCATGGCAAGTCAAGGAAAGTCATGGCATGGCATGGAAAGGCATGGCATGACATGGAAATGAAAGAAATGGCATGGCATGGCATGAAATGGAATGTGAAGGAAAGACAAGGCACAACATGGAAAGACAAGGTAAGGTAAGGAAATTAAAGGTAATGAAAGTAAGGAAAGTAAGGAAAGTAAGGAAAGGTAAGGAAAGTGAAGGCATGGAAAGGTAAGGAAAGGTAAGGAAATATAAGGAAAGTGAAGGAAAGGAAAGGGAGGGTAAGGCAAGGAAAGGAAAGGTAAGAAAAGTAAGCCAAGTAACGAATGGTAAGAAAAGTAAGGCAAGGTAAGGCAAGTGAAGGAAAGGCATGAAAAGGAAAGGAAAGTCATGGGATGATATAGAAAGGGAAGGCATGGAATGACATGGAATGTCATGTGAAGAAAATAAAAGGCATGGCATAACAAGGAAAGGAAAGGAAAGGAAAGGCAAGGCAAGTGAAGGCAAGGCATGGTATGGAAAGTGAAGGTAAGGAAATTCATGGCATGTGAAGGAAAGGAATTGAAATACATGGCAAGGAAAGACATGGTAACGCAAGGCATGGCATGGAATGGAATGATAAGGCATGACAAAGCATGGCATTTCAATGAAGCAAGTCAAGAATACCACAAAAACCATAAAATGAAGCCAAATTTTCAATAATTCACAAATATTAAATATTTGTTCAATTATTCATTTTACATACCTATGGTCATTCAGGTAGACCATCGATATAACTTCTAATACTGAAAATCTCCATTAAATTCTCGTTCTCTGAGTAAGGAAAGAAGTAACATACCTTTGATGAGTTCTTACTTGGCATTGTTTGTAGTTGGAGGTTTGTACCAACAACCAAGTTTGTAAAGTGGTATACGAATTGACCTAGTTTATAATATTGAAACAGATAACCACCTTTCTTCTATTTTATTTTATCCTACGTCAAATATTCTCCCTTAATAACCATTGACCCAATCGTAAATTCAATGCCTTCAGAGTCTGTTACTAATCGCATGAGGGTCTTCTTTCCCTCTAAGAAACATACCATCCAATAATCAATGCCCCATTCATTATATCTCAGGGAAACCACTTTGTATATGTTCTTGTTTCCACTTGAATCTGTTTCGACCAAAACAGAAAAGTCATGAGGATACAAATCCCCCCGCATTTTTATAGAGGTGGTACTCCTGCGTTATGATTTTTGTGTGACTGTAGGTCTTTAGAATGTAGGAATTTACAGAAGTTCGTCATGGTAATCAAATAAAAAGTAAAGATTCAAAAACATTAAATGCTTTTATTTTATTTTAAAGAAAGTTCACGAGAATGGACCAGGAACCACACACATCCACACATTTAAAATAAATAAGCAAAATTTCCTCACATCAATTATAGTTTTTCTAAACATTTATGTTCACATAAAAATAAAAGGAAATGATCTGCATGCATAAGATAAATTTGAAATATTGATACATGGGTAGCTCAAATAAATATAATGATAGATCAACCTCAAATAATTTATATTCAGAAAACTGGGTTACAAGGTACAGTCGATAATGTTCCCATAATAGATCTCTTGAAATTTGTAAAAAATATATAGTTTATTACATATTCTTTGAAATCTAAATGTGTTTGTCATAAAGACCAGGATTCAGGTTCCCGCAGACCATAAAGAAAATATATATAAGAATGAAGTTTTTAGAATAAAGTGGGCGGAGGAAGACAATATATATAAGAATAAAGTGGGCGGCGGAAGACAACAAGACATGGTAAGAAGAAAAATGAAATTATCAGTCTTCGGTTAAACCTTTCTATTTAAAGAGGTGGATTAACTGGATGAAGGAATTGATACAGAAATAAGGATGTGATAAGTATGAACTTATTATGATGGCATATCTCTCCTGTCACTTTCTTGTTCATGTCCTTTTATAGCTTTCATCGATGGTTACATGAACCATCTCAATTGTCTTTTTCCCTTCATCGATTAGTTTGTCGATATCTTTTTTAAACCACTCTTCGATGTATATTCTCATTAGTACCACATTGATTTCATGTTGAATTTTTATATTGAATAGATATCCCTCCAAGTCCCTTAGATCAATGTAAATATTACACAAAGCTTCTTCAATATCTTCATTTTTTATTGAATAATCCACTAGCTAGTTTTCTACGTCATCTTCATTATACTCAAGAATGCCATAGAAATTTTCAAATGATAATGCTTTAAAGATATCAACTTGTTCGAAAAAGGATTTCTTGGTTAGGAACACCGATTTGAGGATCAATTTGGGGTCTTGGACATCATTGTTTATTTTGGCTAGGTCTATCTCAGTTAGTCTCTTGAATAGTTCTTCCTTCTTCAATACATCTTGGTCACATGCTTGGACAATGATATTCAAGTTTTTAACCTTTTCCTTCCAGCATGCATTCAATTTTTTTATCTAGTTCGGAGAAGGGAGATCCTCCTCTCTTCTTCTCAACTTTATCACATTGGTAACTTTAAAATAGAACGATACAACGACGTCAAGGTAAAATCCTTCTTCATTTTTCAAATCCACCTGTAAATATTCCTAGAAAGCATGTCCCCTCATTCCAAAAGAAACCATGTTATTTGACATATCCCAAGCCTCTATAATGAGTTCCATTATTTTCTTAATGTTTTTTCCCACATATCCCCTGGCTAATGCAAGTAGGATGAAGATCCTTTCAATATTTCCATAGGTGTGGTAGGCCCAATCATTGCTAAAGGACTAGTAAGTATTGGAAGAGGCATTAAAGCTTCTTCCAGTTCTTTGATTCTTTCCTTTAACTTGGTGTTATCTAACTCAATGCCCCCTATATAATCATCTAGAGAATCCCCAGTTGTTCGGTGAGTTTGGAAAATTTTGGAAGGATGCATGTTCCATAGGTTAACATCTGAACACGATTTCCCCTTTTTATTCTTTACATATCTTTTCTAAATAATTAAATTTTTGGACTCAATGTCAAAATAAATGCTTTGAAATACAAAAGACTCTTCTTCATCGAAGGTCTCTCTCTCAATTATTTCCATTAGAGGATTTTGGTGAGTTGTTTCCCCTGGATGATCAACATTGGGGGATAATTTTTTGATATCAATATCTAGTTCCATATCCTCAAGGGAGAAGCCGTGGATGCCACTTTCGACTCGAGGTTCTTCCTCTTCTTGCACAATATTTTTTATTTTCTTCCTCAAGGGAAGTTTATGTGAGCTTTCATTTTTTTACTAAAGGACGGTTCTTATCTCCTCCTCTGCCTTTAGAAATGTGGGTCACTTTCTTAATTGGGTGGGCGGTTGGAGCACTACTCTAAGATGTTGTACTTTTTGGAGTGACAGTTGGGGATTGGGCACTTTTCTCGCCGAAACCTTTTTATTTCTCTTTGTATGACTCATTGGTGTTGAGTATTGTTTCCATGTCACCAGTGTCATGAACAGGAGTGCCCAAGTCATTATATATTTCTTCATTTAGAATAGTATTAATAAAATAATTGTTGAAGCCAATTTCCAGTAGATGTTCTACAAAAATTCCTCTAGGGTCGAAACCTTTTATCTTTTCAGCATATCTTAGATTTAGGTTGTGGAAGTGGCCTGCAAATTCACCAATCTTGTTCATATTTATGAATATGAAATCCCCAACTTTCCAAGGAAGAGGTATGAATTGTTTTTTTCTCTTTTCATGGAAAAAATGCAATCAGTAGTTGTACTACCTTGCTACTTCAGTAACAAACATTTTGTCAAATATGTGGCAAGGAAGGAAGGAAGGATTTTCCTTGGAACCGAAAATCCTTATGACATTGTAATTCTCCATTTGTTCCAGTGTCCCCTTCCTATCCAGGTACTTACTTGCATGGTCAAACATCCGAGGGGAGTCCTTTCCCAAAAACAAACCTTTAAAAACTTCATAAAAATGCTGGGAGGATTTGTGCCTCCATAATGTTTTATACTAGAAGTTTACCGGGTCGAACTCACAATTTACCTTCTTACACATAGATAATCTCAGAAACTGACAGAAATGTGTTTTTGTGAAAACCAAATAAGAGGACATAAATAATGTCTTCTCCTTTTGTATTAGGACAATTGGGAATATATTTAAATGGAAATCAACTTGACCCAATAGAAGATGCCATGTTCCTTGACCGTAAAGTATAAAATGTAAATAATCATCCGAGAAATGTTAGTTGTAGCTTCTTTTCATGTTACCCTCATGAACAAACAAGAAATTTCTTGGAAGGGATTTTTAAATGAGACATCCCATAATATCATGATGTCCTCGGGGACAACCACTGGGTTCTCCAGGAACTCAAGTAAGAGGTCCAACCCATTGTCAGGATTCTTTAATAATTCTCTGCAATATTCACCCTTGAAGGTAAGTGTTGTCTTGGGAAGTCTCAACATATTACAAAATACCTGAGGCGAGAGAGAGACAAGGGAATGGCCCAACATTTGAATGATATACTGGATTGGAATATATCTCTCGGCGCACTAGGAGACCAACTCCTTACAGTCGAAAACCTCTGGGACGCAGCCTGCACGAGCGATTCCAGATGTCTAGATTACTTCCTTTTGGGCGAGGATGAGTAGTAAGAATATGTTATGGACCACTGAAAGTTCTGGTCCTCATGCCCAAAAAATTTCAATGTATATCCACAAAAATGTTGTTGAGTTGCTGTGATAAGTTGACGAAAACGTTACTTTTCTCAAGATAATGTTTAAAAATGAACACTTGAGAGGGATAACATAATCCTTCGCAAATCCTGGTTTAATGCATTTTAATAGGAGATCTCCCCGATCCCTTCTCTTATTAATGACAATATTTATGAAACTTGGATGATGAATTGTTAGAATTAAATAATACTAAATTCATATTGAGAAAATCAAGAAGGTGGTGGGGACAGATGGGAGCTATATAGGATTTGAGATCTTTGTGAACCCGAGAACCCGGGAACTCATGAACCTGCGACTACAAAAGGTCGAAAAATGACTAAGTGTTGTAACGTGTTTGGTAAAACTTATCAAAGGAGAGATGAGATACTNATGTAGATCGTGTGTATTTTAAATGCAAAATGTATATCACAGAACATGGGATATGAAATCTTGACCCTGCCAACTCAGGAACCCATGAACCTGTATAGGATAATGTGTCAGTCAGATGGACTCGTGATGTGAGGGTGTGGATGGAGATGAGGATATACAAGTCCACCAAGCCGGGAACCTGTGAACCTGTTGTTTTGGAAAAATGACTAAGTATAAGAACTAGAAAGGGAGAATATAAGGAAAAAAGAAAAGGGAAAAAAGTGTAAGTATAGAAGAAGGAAAAGAAGGGGAGAAAAGAAGTTGGGAAAATAGAAAAGGGGAGGGAAGTTTCAGAAGCGGGAATTGATCTCAACAATAGGGTCAAAATTTGGGATGATGATCCCCTGTGGGTTGTCAATAATCCAAAATCTCTCGTGACTAGGTGATTCCACCCATTGGGTTGTGGAGTCAGAATAAGAATATACGAACTGAAAAACAAAATTATGTACATTGAGAAATGAGAAAGTCTTAAGAGAAGAAACCTTTCAAATTTTTGTCGTTGATGGGAAACATCAACCTTTTACCCTTCATGTATTGGAGAATATAGGAGTTAAATCCCAATATCTTCTCGATGACATATGGTCCGATCCAGAGTGCTTCAAACTTTGTATACATGGATGGTTTCTCCTTGATATTGTTCCAAAGTAACACCAGGTCTCATTTTTTGAAATTATTTACAATTGCGCTCTGATCGAAATACTTTTTGATGCTTTGTTGCCTTTGTGAAGTTTGTTTCAACGCTTTTCTTCTTTATTCTTCCAAATTCAACAACTGATTGATTATCTTTTGAATGGGTGAATTGTCTTATGTATCTTCAATATTAACCACAGAAATCAACACATTGAGCTCAAGGCTAATCAGCATTTTCACCTCTTTCCCATAAAACAATAGATATGGAGACATCCATTTTCTATCCTTTGGGGTCATTCTGATTTCTCATAATGCATCTGTCAGCTTCAGATGCCAATTCCTTTGGTTTCTATCTAAACAATTCTTCAATATATGCACATGTTTTTTGTTTGTGGACTCAGCAAGGCCATTACCATATGGATAATAATTCGATGATTGACCCATGATGATTCCATATTGTCCACAAAACTCCATAAACTTTGACCCAATGAAGATCAAACCATTTTCTGTGACAAATTTATCTAGGACACCAAATCTTGACAAAATGTTGTCTTTGAGGAATTTCATCAATTCTTCAGCACAAACCTTATTTAACGCCATCGCTTCTGGCTATTTAATGAAATAATCAATAGTTGTTAGAATGTTCATATGACCCTTGGTATACTTTGGATTAATCGGCCCAACAACATCAAGTCCCCATTGGGAAAATGGTTGTTCTACAATAATGGGTTGCAAATGCATCTTGAATTTCTTTGATTTTCCTGAAAACTACGCGCATGACAAAGACTTCCTTATTATGGCATATGAATATCTAAAGATTGATGGCCAGTAAAATCCTGCTATGATTATTTTGTGGGTGGTTGCAGTAGGTGAAAAGTGTCCACCACATAATCCCTCATGGAATTATCTGATTAGTTCTTGGGCTTGATTTTCATCGATGCATCTTAGCAATATACCATCAAAATTTCTTCTGAAAAGTATGTCACCAATCAACACGTGTTGATTATTCTTCATCTTTGGTGTCCTTCTCTCCTTGGGATTCATGGTGACAGGAAATTTCCTAGACCTTAAGTAGAATATAATATCTTTGTACCATTCTGAATCAGTTAATGGTTCTCCGACTAAGATTGAAATCATCCCATCTACCTAATCCCCATTCACGATGAGCTTGCATAAACCTTTCCCTTTGATTTCCTTTAAATTTTTAATATAAATATCATATCCTTGTATCTTTTCCAACCAGTTATCCTATTTTCCTTCTCTCAACTATTGATTTAGAAGCATCTTCACTGATGATGAGGGAACATAAGAAACAATATGGGAGTTTAATATATACGTCTGAAAGTGTGCTACTACTTTTACGAGATCCAAGGATTGATTCTCCAGTTCTGAATGCCTCAACTCATAGTCGTGTAGGTTTTTCCTTTAAATAACGTTCCCTAGAATGGACCAAGAACCACACACATTCACACATTTAAAATAAATAAGCAAAATTTCCTCACATCTATCATAGTTTGGCTAAATATTTTTTATCACATAAAAATAAAAGGAAATGATCTGCATGAATAAGAAAACTTTGAAAGAGTGATACATGGGAAGCTCAAAGAAATATAATCATATATCAACCTAAAATACTTTATATTCATAAAACTGGGTTGCAAAGTATAATTGAGATTGTTCCCAAAATAGCTCTCTTGAAATGTCTAAAAAATATATAGTTTATTACATATTCTCTGAAATTTAAATGCATTTTTCATAAATACTCAGATTGGGGCTCTAGCAGACCATAAATAAAATATGTATAAGAATGAAGTTTGTAGAAGGAAGAAAGTGGGTGGTGGAAGACAACAAGACCTGGTAAGAAGAAAAAGGAAATTATCAATCTTCGGTCAAACATTTTTGTTAATTACCTAAATAAATCTAAATACAAATCTCAAAATAAAACAATAAAAAACACCAAGAATAATCCAAACCATTCACCAAAACACTGAACACAAGACCGTAGAAAAAACCGTTGAGGTAGGGTAACACCATATATTAATCCTTAAGGAAGGATAAAACTCCTCAAGGAATTCTTGATACATTCACAATATTATTCACTATGTTTCATTACATTCCTTAACCTTCTTTGTGTAGTTGTTTATATCTCCTAGGAACCTTCTAGAGAGCCTTCTCAAATTTATTACATTTAACTACCACAGTGGGCCTTTATTAATAAAGTGGACCTAGTCCACCTTACATTGAATGAACACATTCTCATATACTAAATGACTTTCACTAATAATAAATTACCACATTCTCATTGGGTACCTCCCTAGGTACCCCATATTACTTCCCTAGGTATACTACATTCCATCCCCTTTCACATATTTTGTCCTCGAAACATAATAAGAAACCATACTATATGATCGACTAAGCATTGTAGCCAACTGGTACCAAGTACGACCATCCATCCATCCCAATGGAAGTCAAACATGATGTCCATCTGTTTCCTTGCCACCCTAATATTTCTCTGCATCATGTCGGGGTTACCATGGGATTGTTTTTGTAGCTTGATCTCTTCGCGTAGTGCTAGGAGTCCTCCATGTACTTTTTCTAGATTGGTTTCCTTTTTGGTTCCTTGTTGGTGCATAAATGTGTTGATTTCCATGCCCTTGCCTCGACGATTGTTGTGTCTCTATATAGTGTGTATGATGATATACAACAACTATAGAAATATTTTATTTTTTCTTCAAATATGTAACACATTGTGCCTATGATTCAATGACCTCCTTAGCTTCATGACTATGTCCTTCCTATGGTTTTGCTTCATCTCCTTCTATAGACTCTTCCTCTGATTCAACTTCGGACTCGACAATAATTTCTTTGTTGGCCTTCGTGGGCCCATCTTTCTTATTAAGAGACATATCCTGTAATGTGATTTTCTTTTTCTTGGACCAAAACTTCAAAAACTTCTTTTGCACATTAATATTAATGGTACCCATTGATTCTATCCAAGGATATCCCAAAAAAATATCCACTTCATCCATATCCATAGCATAAAAATATGAATGCAACACATATTTATCCATACTGAGCTTCAAATCTTTAAAAAATTTAACATTTTTACCCTCAACCTGTGTGCTTTGTATATTCTTTCCAGGAATTTGAAATCTATTAACCAACTGAATATTGATAAAATTATGCTTGCAACTAGGCTTAGCAGAAACAATAACCTTCTCCTTATGAATACAACCATGAACCTGTAATATAAATTTTCTACTTGAAAATAAACCCTTGGTGCATTCTTTATCCTTACTCTTGGAGAGAGACTACTTGTCTAATATAAATTTTCATATTCTTTATCTGAAAGTGAAAAAATATCTTCAGGTTTAACTTCAAACCACCAGTTAAGAGAATCATCCCTTAAATTTATCCATAGTCCATTTCTCCATAGGAAGCCACATTATGAATTTATATTTTTGATATATTCTTCAATATTAGGGCCATCATCTCTTCCATTAAAATTCATCTTTCTTGAAATAAATGTACAACAAAATCTAGGGTTTAAAAATATCTTATGATAGAAAAATGTGGCTTTTTCCAGAAAAACCCTGAAAAATGACCGAATTTAAAATGCTCATAACTTTACTTCCCATCTTCTAGAGAGCCTTCTCACATTTATTACGTTTAACTACCATACTGAGCCTTTATTAATATAGTGGAACTAGTCCACCTTACATTGAATGACCACATTCTCATATATTAAATGACTTCCACTAATAATACATAACCACATTCCCATTGGGTACCTCCCTAGGTACCCCATATTACTTCTCTAGGTATACTACACTTTCTATTTAAAGAGGTGGAGTAACTGGAAGAATTGATAAAGAAAGAAGGATGTGATCAATATGAACTTACTATGATGGTATCTCTCTCCTGTTACTTGCTTGTTGATATCATTTTATTTCTTTCATCGATGGCTACAGGAGCTGTCTCAACTGCCTTTTTCCCTTCATCAGTCAGTTTCTCAATAGAGTTTTTAAACCACTCTTCGATGTAGCTTCTCATTGATGCCACATTTATTTCATGTTGGATTTTTATATTGAATATCTCTCCCTCCAAGTCCCTTATATCAATGGAAATATTACGTAAATCTTCTTCAATATCTTGATTTTTTATTGAATAATCCACTAGCCAATTCTCTACGTCATCTTCATTATACTCAAGAATGCCATAGAACATTTCAAATGATAACCATTTAAAGATATCAACTTGTTTGTCAAAGGCTTGCTTGGTTAGGAACAATGTGTTGAGGATCAATTGGGCTCTTGGACCTCATTGGTGCTTCCGGTTAGGTCTATCTTAGTTAGCCTCTTGAATAGTTTTTCCTTCTTCAATACAACTTGGTCACATGCTTGGACAATGATATTCAAGCTTTTAACCTTTTCCTTCCAGCGTGTGTTTAGTTATTTTATCCATTTTAGAGAAGGGAGATCATCGTCTCTTCTTCTTAACTATGTCATATTGGTAACTTTAAAAATGAAGGGTATGACCACGTCAAGGAAAAATCCTTATTCATTTTTCAAATCCGCCTATAAATATTCATGGAAGGAATGTGCCCTCGTTCCAAAAGAAAACATGTACTCTGACATCTCCCAAGCTTCTGTAAAGAGTTCCATTCTTTTCTTAATGTTATTCTCCACATATATCCTGGCTGATGTGAGTAGGCTTGAAGATCCTTTCACTTTTTTCATGGGTGTGGTAAGCCCAATCATTGATAAAGGACTAGAAAGTAGTGGAAGAGGCATTGAAGCTTCTTCCAGTTCTTTCATTCTTTCCTTTAACTTGGTGTTCTCTGCTTCAAGGCATCCAATAGAATCGTCTAGAGCATCTCCATTTTCTCAGTGAATTTTGGAAATTTGAGAAGGCCGCATGTTCAGTAAGTTAACCCCTGAATGAGATTTCCCCCTTTTATTATTTACATCTCTTTTCTCAATAATTAAATTTTTGGACTCGTTGTTAAAAATAACGCTATGAAATACAAAATATTCTTCTTCATTGAAGGTCTCTCTCTCAATTATTTACATCAGAGGATTTTGGTGAGCCATGTCCCCTGGTTAATTTCCAGTTCCTCAAGTTCCATATACTCAAGGGAGAAGCCATGGATGTCACTTTTGACTTGAGGTTCTTCCTATTCTTACAAAATATTTTGTATTTTCTTCCTCAAGGGAAGCTTATGGGAGCTTTCAATTTTTCCTGAAGGAGGGTTCTTATCTCCTCCTGCACCTGAAGAAATGTGGGTCACTTGTTTAATTGGGTGGGCCATTGGAGCACTACTCTGAGATGTTATACTTTTTGGAGGGACAGTTGGGAATTGGCCACTCGTCTCATCGGGACCTTTTCTTTTGTGTTTGTATGACTCATTGGTGTTGAGTATATTTTTTAGGTCTCTAGTGTCATGAGTAGGAGTGCCTGAGTCATTATCTATGTCTTCATTCAGAATAGTATTATTAAAATAATTGTTGAAGCCAATTTCCAGTAGATGCTCCACAAAAATTCCTCTAGGGTCGAACCCTTTTATCCTTTCAACATATCTTTGATTCAGACTGTGGAAGTGTTTTGCAAATTCATCAATATTTTTCATATTTCTAAATATGAAATCCCCAACTTTTCAAGGTAGAGGTATGAATTGAACTTTTCTCTTTTCATGGAAAAAATGCAACCAATAGTTGTACTACATTACTCCTTCAGTAACAAACATTTGGTGAGATATGTGGGATAGAAGGAAGGAAGGATTTTCCTTGGAACCAAAAATCCTTATGACATTGTAATTCTACATGTGTTCTAGTGTCCCCTTCCTATCCAGTAACTTTCTCACCTGGTCTGACATCCGAGGGGGTGTCCTTTCCCAAAAAAAAAACCTGTCTCAACTTCTTTTTTCCCTTCATCAGTCATTTTCTCAATAGAGTTTTTAAACCACTCTTCTATGTAGCTTCTCATTGATGCCACATTGATTTCATGCTGGATTTTTATATTGAATATCTCACACTCCAAGTCCCTTATATCAATGGAAATATTACGCAAAGCTTCTTCAATATCTTGATTTTTTATTGAATAATCCACTAGCCAATTTTCTACGTCATCTTCATTATACTCAAGAATGCCATAGAACTTTTCAAATGATAACCATTTAAAGATATCAACTTGTTTGTCAAAGGCTTGCTTGGTTAGGAACAATGTGTTGAGGATCAATTTGGGGTCTTGGACCTCATTGGTGCTTCCGATTAGGTCTATCTTATTCAGCCTCTTGAATAGTTCTTCCTTCTTCAATACAACTTGGTCACATGCTTGGACAATGATATTCAAGTTTTTAACCTTTTCCTTCCAGCATGTGTTTAGTTGTTTTATCCATTTCAAAGAAGGGGGATCATCATCTCTTCTTCTTAACTTTGTCATATTGGTAACTTTAAAACTGAAGGGTACGACCGCATCAAGGCAAAATCCTTATTCATTTTTCAAATCTGCCTATAATTATTCATGGAAGGAATGTGCCCTTGTTCCAAAAGAAAACATGTACTTTGACATCTCCCAAGCCTCTGTAAAGAGTTACATTCTCTTTTTAATGTTATTCTCCACATATACCCTGGATGATGTGAGTAGGCCTGAATATCCTTTCACTTTTTTCACGGGTGTGGTAAGCCCAATCATTGATAAAGGACTAGAAAGTAGTGGAAGAGGCATTAAAGCTTCTCTCGGTTCTTTGATTCTTTCTTTTAACTTAGTGTTCTCTTCTTCAAGGCATGCAATAGAATCATCTAGAGCATCTCCCTTTTCTCGGTGAATTTTGGAAATTTGGGAAGGCCGCATGTTCCGTAGGTTAACCCCTGAATGAGATTTCCCCCTTTTATTATTTACATCTCTTTTCTCAATAATTAAATTTTTGGACTCGTTGTCAAAAACAACGCTATGAAATACAAAATACTCTTCTTCATTGAAGGTCTCGCTCTCAATTATTTACATCAGGGGATTTTGGTGAGCCATGTCCCTTGGATGATTTCCAGTTCCTTGAGTTCCATATCCTCAAGGGAGAAGCCATGGATGTCACTTTTGACTCGAGGTTCTTCCTATTCTTACACAATATTTTGTATTTTCTTCCTCAAGGGAAGCTTATGGGAGCTTTCATTTTTTCCTGAAGGAGGGTTCTTATCTCCTCCTGCACCTGAAGAAATGTGGGTCACTTGTTTAATTGGGTGGGCCATTGGAGCACTGCTCCGAGATGTTATACTTTTTGGAGGGGCAGTTGGTAATTGGGCACTCTTTTCGTCAGGGACCTTTTCCTTTCTATTTGTATGACTCAATGGTGTTGAGTATATTTCTAGGTCTCTACTATCATGAGCAGGAGTGCCCGAGTCATTATCTATGTCTTCATTCAGAATAGTATTATTAAAAGAATTCTTGAAGCCAATTTCTAGTAGATGCTCCACAAAAATTCTTCTAGGGTCGAACCTTTTTATCCTTTCAACATATATATATGTGTGTGTGATAATTATAACCATAATCAATGTGATATCTATAACAACATGTGTTACGAATTATGCTTATTCAACCATACCAAGGATTTAATTTATGGAAATATCTTTGGACCAAGTTAAGTGCACTATGTATTGTCCTGAATCTCTCATACAATTCTTTCAATGTAATGTCAAGAATTTTTTTAATATGGGGTTCATGGTCAATATATCCCCTTCTCAATTTTAGTACATCTTTTTGGTTGGAAGAAGGCCTAGTGTCATGCCAGAAATCATGTATTAGTCCCTTAGCTACTCCAATTAAATTCATGTTAGAATGAGGTAGCCTACCAGTGAAGGCCCACAAATATGTTGGGCTTCCAGTGTCAAGGGTATCTCATCTATGAGAATACATTCTAACGGTTTTGACATTGCATTTCATGAGGTGTGAATTTTGTTGTAGAAAATGATGTTTTCTTGTGATCTTGATAACAAGTGATTGTGTCAAGACACATCGGGCTGCATTATGGTCTTTAGAACAAGATTTATTACCAATTATTTGAAAATCATATACAAGGTTTCTAAGAATATGATGAATTGTTTCTAAACTTTTGACTTTTTTAATTCCTAAAATTCTCCTAACAACAATTAAACTTCTATTTTTAACAAAGCCAAAAATAATTGACATTTAGTAGCATCGTATTTTGGTTCAAAATATTATTTGATGATTTTATAAGAATTATAACGAATATTATGGTTAGGTAACTTACCTTCAAGTGATGCTAGACCAATTTCATCGACCTGAATGTGTTTAGGATTTCTTCACCGCAAAATGCTAGATATGGGTAGGGATGTTGAACCCCTATTCTGGCACTCTTGACCTACCAACTATGGAGTTAACAATGTTGCAGTTCTTTCCCCTTCAATCACTGGTGGATCAAATGTGGGAGGAGAGTAGACATTGGATTAACTAGTTTTTGGAACGTTTGACTGTCTACCAAGAGGTTGCACCAAAGTAACTTCTTAACCACTATGTTGTACACCAGTTGCCTCTTTAATTTCATCCATTGTATAATCATCTCCAAGAAAATCCTCCATCATCTGGTCATCCAATCAAGTTGTCTTGATGATATATTAGATGGATTGTTATCTACTAAAATCTTGTGCTTTGCTTGTGGTGATGGAGGAGAAATAACAATGGAATCTATTCCGCTATAAATTGGATTGGCCTCTTTTGAAAGCCTATGCTTTGACATAAGTAACTTTTCCTTTTGTCTTTCTTCTTCTTCCTTTTTGATCGATTTCTCTTTTCTTGAGGAATTTATTTCTCGAATTCGTTCATTCCCCATGTTTAAAGAGAAAAATTGGCTTTCAAACACCCCAAGAAGACAAGAATATAATGGATTTTTCTTGGTATTACACAAGAAGACAACTAACAATTCCAATTCCAATTGGATAAATTTGTCTTGGTATTACACAACTAACAATTTCAATTGGATAAATGTTTCTTCCAATTCCAAAAAGACACAAGAAGACAAAAACAACAATTCCAATTGGACAAATTTGTCTTCCAATTCCAAGAAGACACAAGAAGATAGAAACAAAAATTCAAATTCCACTTTGACAAATTTTTCTTTCAATTCTTCCCACAATGGTCTTGCAATAGCACAAAACTTTACATGAATCAAACAACAATACTAAAATAAGAAAAAACTTATATGTGCATGCTATTTTTCTGTGTAGATGTTGGGAAATATTTGTTAGGATTGAGATAGATGAAGTAGTGGAGTGTGATTGGTACCAAAAAATGCTCAGTAGGAACACATGCACATTCCTTCTAGGCATAAACAAACAACATATACAAGGCTAATAATGCGTGTGTGCTCTTTATGCAACAGATATAGAATTTATTCTAGACCAAACTTCTTTATGACTAAATATGTATAGGGGTATGGGAACAACTAGGACCTAAGGGGTTAGGATTGAAATTGTTTTCAAGCATAGATCAATGGTTAGAGATCCAATATGTGGGAAATGTGGGTGAAAGGGTGTAAGGCCTTTTACAAGAGGTATATCCATAGTGCAATCAAGGCTCGAGTGTGGAGGGAGTTAAGGGTTGAGTATATGTTATGCTTAGGCTTAGATGAAGCTAGCGGGGACTAGGTAATGGTATAAATATATCTCCAGATATATGGTGTGGTATAGTTCATGGTATAGGTCTACGTCATGGTCATTGTATAGGTATAGGTCATGGTCTAGGTCTTGCCATGTCTAGGCATTGGTATGTCTAGGTATAGGTCTAGGTCTTGACATGTATAGATCAATGCCATTTCTTTCCTTACGATGTAGGGAGGGGGGTACATAGAGATGAATAAGAAGAGTGTGTTAAAGGGGGAGGGGAAGAAAAAGAGAGTGAGATAGAGTGAGGGACAGGGAGATAGAGAGAGAAGGTAGAGACGGAGAGAGAGAGAGAGTGAGAGTATGAAAGAAAAAGAGGGAAAGGGGGATATATAGAAGAAAATAGAGAAAGGTGGGGAGAGGGAGGGATAGGGATATAGGGAGCGATTGAGTGAGGGTTATATGCAAGAGATAAATAAAGAAGGGAGTAGAGATTGATTTTTTGAGAGTATGATAGGGTGGGAGAGGAAGGCCAAGAGGGGGGGGTAGAGAGAGAGAGAGAGGGAGTGAGACTAACAACAATGAGATGGAGAGATGGGAGACAAAGAGAGGGGGTAGAGAGAGAGAAGAAGGGGGGAGAGATAGTGGGGAGGGGTACATGTATGATAGAGAGAGAGTGGGGAGATAGTGGGAGGGAGGGGGGAGAGAGAGGGAGGGAGGAGGGGTTAGAGAGAGAGAGAGAGATTGAGTGTGAGAGGAATATGGGAGATAAAGGGAAGATAGGGTAGAGAGATATAAAGAAAGAAATATAGGGAGAGTAGAAGAGAGAGAGGAAAGGGGATACAATGTGTGAGAAATGGAGGGGGACATAAAGTGAGGGGGAGAGAGGAGTAAATTAAAGAGAGAGAAGGGGGGAAAGGTAGGGAAAGAGCCAACAAGAGTAAAAGAGATTTTGAGAGTGTGATGGAGATATTGAGGGATAGGGTAGAGAAAGAAGGGGAGGGATGGAGAGATCCAGGAAGAGAATAAGATAGGTTGAGAGTGAT
>JASDQU010030543.1:0-21746 GCA_032191745.1 Picea mariana | reverse complement strand
CCCTTCCTGAGATTTTCTAAATTACTTCAACCTCAACGAGGTTCTTTGCATGCACTCCTTGCGGAAAACCTGTGAACACTTCAACCGTTCGAGCTTCCTTTGACTCTGTGCATGCTCGTAGCAGCAGTCCTCCAAAGATTCTGCTTAGATTCACGACTGAGGCTTCCTCCCTTAGCCTGCACACTCCTTGCACGGCTCCGGCAACCCACGTTCACTTCTGAGCGAACGAGAACAAGAATTAAACTATCCGAGCTTCCATCAATGCACTCCTTGTGGATGTTTTCGACTGCACTCCTTGCAGAAATCCTTGCTCAAATAGAGAAATAATTGTAACTCATTCCACTTCTTCTCAGATTTCAATCTCAACACATGAAATCATACATACAGCATAATAGAAAATACTTAACAGGAAGTAAATACTCATGAGCATAGCATTCAACACACTTACACAGAGAATAACACAACAACCATGAATCTGAATCAACTTCTTCTGTTAATTCAAGATCTATACATGGGTGTCCTTCTACAGTTCTTTGTTTTCTCTTCTACACTCTGGACTCTTCTAACTCTTCCTGAACTGAACTATGTTACAATGCATAATGAGGGTGTCCATATTTGTTCTCCCTCTTTCTCCTAGAACTGTCTAATCTAATATTCAATTCTACCTACTTACATCTACTACTATAAATGCCTCCATATACTTTAGATGAGAGAATATGGCTCGAGGTTTGATCACATTTTACCAAGGTGCCTTCATTAAATGATCTCATTTATGCTTGGCGCATCAACTTAAAAAGAAAATTCAAAAAAAATTTGCGCTGACACTTGTCTAGTTGTCCATTGCATTCAACGCTGGATCGCTTGATGTGAGGGATGCTCCTGCATCAGGCCCATCCTTTGAACCGTCAAAATATCTTAATCCTCTAGGCAGAACCATCATGCATTTCCAATAATATTGGAAATTTTGCATTGTTAAAAATGGTAGTGATAGAACATGGCACTATGAGAAGAAAATGTCCATAGTGATCTTGCTTCATGGTAAAATAGTAATCGACAAGTTTCTTGTTCCCCATTTTGTGGTTTGGTTATATCTAGGGTACAATGGTGAAGCTTTGCTAGGTTTGTGATGTCTTGTGTTTGGAAGACTTCTGTTCATATCCCATGGCCCCGGTTATTTTCTCATGGGAAGATATACCAAATGTAAGAGAAAACCAATGCCACGTGTTTTTTTTTTATATATCAAATTGTTTGATGCAAAGGTCAATGCGTAATGCTATATGGAACCTTATGGGATCTCACTTGGCACATTATGTGTTCATATGTTTCCTTGTGCCTCAAATTTCAATACATTTGGTGTTTACTTGGTTATTGGTTGTATGTTTCGTTATGAAAAATTAATGATATATTCAGGATATTGGCAATTTTCTATGATCTTAAAGAATATGAAGGACATGCTTTTCTTTTAATATAATCTCTCTGACACAAATGTATTATGTGGCTCGTTTTAACACTTTTCCTTGATCGATGAACTTAACAAAATTCATCTCTAGGAATATTTTGAAATAAAAGGATATATACTATGTGAAGTCCAATGGAACTATCATATCAACGACATGACATTAAAATTCAAATTCATCATTGTTATACTTGTGGTGAAGCTCACAGTACAACAAATTTACTTCAACATCCCAAAATTGATTTTCTTGTGGCTTTTCGATGCTTCTCTTATACAAACACATCCTGGAAACTATAAGCATGGCTCGCTTTATCTATTCCTTGATTGAAGAACCTGTTCACATGTTTAATGCACTTCATAGTTACTGTTAAGACCATCAATGGGGATTTCTTACACCAATTCCCACTTCCGAAAATTGCCATCCCATTTATTTTTTCCCTCAGCTTTCCCTTTCTAGTTACTTAGTCATTTTCTGGGAAATGTCTAGGTGCGAGAGTTGGTGGATTCCGACCGACTGCTTCCCCATTTCATATTCAACAAACTTTTTGGCTCGCGGGTTCCTGGATAGGCGGGTTGAACATTGTGTTTCCATTTTTCTTCCACCTACAAACAACACTCGGACTTCCTCGATAAACAAATTAGCAACCAAATTCACCTTTTTCGTGTTTTCTTTCCCTTTCTGGTTACTTGGTCCTTTTTCCGAATGTGTTGTTTTTCCTAATGTCTCATGATTTTATATACAACTCCCAAAGTTCCACAATATAAAAATTGACTGTCAAAATCCATCATTGTCTCTTGTTCTGTGTTACACATTTTGCAATCAAAAGTTGCAATAGATACAATTTGACCATTGGGCCCTCACGTCTCCTAAGTAGAACTTGTGTCCCTGTTTTCAACCCTGTCAATATTCCCTGTTTTGAGTATGTCTCATGATTTTGTATCACAATTCTGACCAATTGCTTACCCATTCCATAGTTGGCCACTATTACCATCGTCGGTTCCTAGCAAGGCTTGCTCAACATTGTGCTTCCATTGTTCTGCTACCTACAAACAACACCTGAAATTTCATGATATACAAATTGACCATCGAAGTCTGTCATTGTTCCATGTTGCCTATTACACATTCTACAATCAAAAGTTCAGAGACATACAATTTGACCATCGACCCCTCACATCTCCTAAGTATATCTTGTAACCCTATTTTGAAGCCCTCTCGACCAATTTCCATACTTGGCCATTTCTTGGAATCGCTTTCCCGGGTTGGTGGGTGGACAAAATGTACAATTCTTAATCTCTATTAGCCATCCCTGCCACCTTCACACTTCTTTATAGATATGCAATTATTAATCTTTAATGCTAATAGCTCATCACACTGGAACTGTTAAGATTTTCATTAATGTCCGAAAGGACGGAGAAGATTTGTCATTAATATGAATTAATCTAAGAGTTGTGGAGAAGAGTGTTATCCTTTCCAAGTATTCATTTCAAGTATCATGCAATATCTTTCATGCATCATCTGGTTGTATCCTTTATGAAATATCTAATCCTTAATCTATCTTTGTCGTCACCACCACCTTCACACTTTTTTCTAAATATGTAATTAGTAAGCTTTAATGGTAACAACTCTTTACTCAAAAACCATGGAGATTGTCATTGATAAGAGAAAGGCTCGAGGAGATCTTCCATTGATACACATTAAACCAATATTTGTAGAGGGTTATATTATCCCTTTCGAATTTTCATTTCAAACATCATCTAGAGAAAATGGAAATTTTCGTTAATTTATGGCAGCAGTTCCATAACAGCTCTATCTAGATATAGTAAACACCTTAGGGAATGATGACCAGAGGTTCCAGTATTCCAGGGATCATTCTTACTACTTATCTCCCTCCACCCAGGAGAAAAAAAGGAGATGGTCCATTGGCGCACAAAGAGATATATTTCAAGACAAATCATTCCAAGGCAACCCCACCTTCTCAGACAGCCTACCCACCTGCATTCATGGCTGGAGAAGAGGTTGATGTGATTGATTTCGAGCCAGGAGAAGATGATCTGATGGACGATGATACGAAAATGGATAATGGCTACGGAGACATTGTTCCCACTACTGTGCCCAAATTGAAATCAACCATAATGGGGGGCACTTCCTAACTCGGCGATTGTGGCCCTAAGAAGACCAAAAGAAGGGGTTTCAGAAAAGAAACCGATGTTGAACACAATAGCCGCTTTGTAGCTCGAAAGTAGTAATTCCAGAAGTCCAAATTAGTCTGTTCTAGGAAGAAGTCTTTCACTATAAGTAAATGGTCTATTAATGCTCCCAGAGATATATTTCAAGCCAAAAAAATATTCAAATGTGGGACCACTCTCTTGTTCTCTAGATATACAATTAACATCTTAGGGGATGAGGACCAAAACTCTCACTGGTGCAAGGAATATTCCTATTACTTATATCCTTCCGCCCATAATGGACTAATTTGGGCCTCTGGAATTGCTCGTGTAGCTTGTGTCCCTGAAGTCTTCGACTGTGAGGAGGTGGTTTCTTGGTGTGTCCTAACTTTAAGTTTCAGGCTCTTTTGTTTTCCTGCAACGTTTTTCATCTTCTTCCTCATGGAAATCTTGTGAGAACTATCAATTTTACTACGAAGATGGGTTCTTATGTCCTCCTGCATTTAAAAAATTATGTGTTGCTTTCTTGCTACGGTGCAACATTGGAGCGATGCTAGCGTAAGGAGAAGGAGTGTTGTTCATCTTCTTCAAGCCAAGGATTTATTCCACTGCAAAACCACTCTCTTGTTTCTTTGTCGCCTCAGGTCTTCTGCAAGATATTGAGATTGGGGCAGCGAACATTAACCTCCCAAGGTGAATACTGCAAGGATTTCCTAAAAAAGAGAATGGTAATATGTTTTGTATGCATGTTGAAGAGAATATCGATGGCTCCTTCATTTTGTAGGTCCTGTGCCTATGCTTATGGAAAATATTTTGAATGTTTTGGTGCAAAGAACTCGGTCCAAGTTCTATGGAATACATTGCCCAGTATTCTTTTTTTTAATGGATTTACTATTAAAAAAATTGCCTTCATGTCTTGGTTGTTGCTTCTTAGTTGAATCTAAAACCTCTTCTCATTGACATGGTTTGATAGTCTCTTATTTCTTCAATATTGTATTGTCTCAAGTAATTTGATCTAATATGGATCATTTAACAATTATATGACAATCCATTGTGTCGATCCCATCAGGATTTTATGGAAACAAACATGAATTTCAGACAGTTTCAAACCAACATTCAATTCTATTTGTAATGCATATAGAACATAGCAAGACCAAATCACAATGCGACAATCTGGGCCCCGCCATAGAAATTTCATTTTCATCTCAGCCTT
Organism: Picea mariana; assembly: GCA_032191745.1. Taxonomy (NCBI): domain Eukaryota; kingdom Viridiplantae; phylum Streptophyta; class Pinopsida; order Pinales; family Pinaceae; genus Picea; species Picea mariana. The sequence continues at coordinate 16,911 of JASDQU010030543.1, read as the reverse complement.
GCTAAGAAAATGATTTTGTATTTCCCTTTCGCTTGCTTGATTCCTTTAGTCCAAAAGGGAAACTTTTATCATTTTTCCATCCCCTGGCTTGTATTTGAGCATTTTTTACTTTATTAATGAAATTACCAAATTTCTTGTTCGGGAAAAAAAAATGCTATATGGTGGTTGTAGTCAAATGGGACTATCAAATCAACTACAATATTAAAATTCAAGATCGTCATTGTTGTTTCTATACATGCAATTATTAATATTTAATGCTAACAACCCATCATGCAAGAAGTTTAATTCTTAAGTTAATATGTTAAAGTCATGGAAGAATGTATTAAGAACACAATCACTCCCACAAGTTGGAATAAAATCTAATCTTCAACAAAGCATTTTCTCACACCCTTTTTAATGGTACAAGAACAATAGAACACGAATAAGTGGATAAAATATTGGATTATAAAATGATGGTTTTGCAACAATGGGGATTGTTTGAAACCAATTCTCGCTTACGAAAATTTCCCTCTACCTTTCTATTTTACCACTCTTTTATCCCCTATAGTTTCTCTTTCTGGTTACTTAGTCTTTTGTTTTTTAAATGTCTTGTTGTGCGGGTTGGCGGATTCACGCGCTCACATTTTCATTCATGATTTTATATCACGATTCTGATTGAGCACTTCTCCTTTCTCTAAATTGCACTTCCATTGTTCTGTGACCTGCAAACAACACTCTAGATTTTGTGATATACGAATTTACTTCTCGACTCCCACATCATCCCCTCTTCCGTGTTACACATTTTGCACTGAAATTTTCCGATACAGACAGTTTGACCGTCAGGGCCTTATGTATCGTCAGGAACCCTTGTCACCCTATTTTGAAGCTCGTCCTACCGCTTTCCACACTTGACTATTTCTTGATATCTCTTTCACTAATTGTCGGGTTGGTGGGTTCAGGAAATTTCCAATTTCTAGTCGATGTTTCATGTTCCCACCACCTTCAAACTTCTTTCCAAGTATATGAAATATGTTTACAAATTCTCCAAAAACATACAAAAAATATCTTTGCAGGAAATGGAATATTTGTTACAGATTTGAACATATTGTCCCTTATTTTCCCTCTTCTATACTTAACCAAATTCTTGATTTTTTTTTCCCTCAACTTTCTCTTTCTGGTTACTTAGTCGTTTTTCCAAAAATGTCACAATGTATGCATTGGGAGACTCACGGGATCACATTTTCACTCGTGCTTTTATATCACGAATCCGACTGACCATTACCCATTCCATGCCTAGCCACTTTTCAGATCACGAATTCCTAGGCAGACGGGTTCTATATTGTACTTCCATTGTTCTATGACCTACAAACATTGCCTGGACCTCCACGATATACAAATTTATTGGTGGAATCCCACATCATACCCTCTTCTGTGATACACAGGTTTCACTCAAAAATTTCGAGACCTGCAATTTGACCTTAGGGTCCTCACGTCTCATGGGGAACTATTGTCACCCCATTTTGAATCCCATGCATCTACTTTTCATATTTCTCCATTTCTTGGAATCTGTTTCGCACCTCCAATTCCATACTTACCCGATTTTTTTGCTTGCGGGTTCCCGGACAAGCGAACTGCACTTCCAGTGTTCCTTGACTTGTAAAGAACCCCCCGACTTTAGTGATATACAAATTGACTTCCAGACTCCTACATCAACCCTTGTTATGTGTTACACAGTTTTCACTCAAAAGTTTCGATACATACAATTTGATCGTCAGGGCCTTACGTCTCCTCGGGAACCCTTGCCACCCTATTTTGAAGCATGTCCGACTACTTTCCACACTTGACCATTTCTTTCAATCTCTTTCGCGGATCCTTGGGTTGGCGGGTTCAGACAATTTGCAATTCCTAGTCATTATTTTTTGTGCCTTCCACCTTTGCACTTCTTTCCATGTATATTCAACAAGTATAGAACTTCTCCAGAAACATGCAAAAAATATCTTGCCAGGAAATGGGATATCTATTACAGATGTGAATATATTATCCCTTCTTTTCCCTCTTCTCTACTTAACCAAATTCATGTTTCTCTTTTCCCTATACTTTATCTTTCTCATTCCTTAGTCATTTTTTCAAAAAATGTCTAACTTTGCGGGTTGGCAGACTCGTGGGTTCACATTTGCACTAGTGTTTTTATATCGCGACTTCGACTGACCACTTCCCCATTCCATACCTAGACACTTCTCCGACCACGGATTCCCGGGTAGGCGGGCTCTATATTTCACTTCCATTGTTCTGTGACCTGCAAACAACACCCTGACTTCCGCGATATACAAATTTACAACTAGACTATCACATCATACCCTCTTCCCTGTTACACAATTTTCCCATCATCTTCTCTTCCTTGGTAAACATTTTTCACTCAAATGTTTTGAGACATACAATTTGACCATCGGGTCCTCACGTCTCTTGTGGAACTATTGTCGCCTCATTTTGAAGCCCGTCCGTCCACTTTCCATACTTAGTTTTTCTTCAAATTTCTTTCACGGATCATTGGCTTGGTAGGTTCATGAAATATCTAATTCCTAATCATTGTTTCTTGTGACCGAACCCTTCACACTTCTTTCCAAGTATGCAATAACTGATATTTAATGCTAACAAATCACCATGCCTTGAGGATACCATCATAATTTGTTCCTACACAACTTGTACAAAAACATGCAGAAAGTATCCTTCTAGGTAATGGGATATCTATTAAAAATATCAATATATTAGTGAAAACAAATTCCACCGACCATTTCCCTATTCCATAATTACTGACTTTTTCTCTTGCGGGTTCCTAGATAGGAGGGCTCAATATTTCCCTTGCATTGTTCCATGAACTACAAACAACACCCATAATTTTGTGATATACATGTAGAAAAGATCTTTCCAAGTAATGAGATATCTATTACAAATTTCAATATATTAGCGAAAAGGAGTCCAACCGACCGTTTCCCTATTCCACACTTAGACACTTTTTCGACTGCGGCTTCCCAGACAGGTTGGCTCAATATTTCTCTTCCATTGTTCCATGATCTATAAACAACACCCAAAATTCCACAAATATACAAATCGACCGCTCAATTACCACATTATGCACTTTTTCCTTTTATGCCTTTTCTAGTCAAAATTTCCAAGACATGCAATTTGAACGCCGTGCCCTCACCTCTCCTCAGAATCCCCTGTAACCCTATTTTGAATACCATCTGACCTCTTTTTATAATTCACCATTCCTTACTTGCTCTTCCCCATCCCCGTCATCTTCGTACTTGATTATAATAAAAAATTGTTTAGAAAAACATTAATATCTATATTATAAGGACATATAATTTGACCTCCGTGCGCTCACCTGTCCTCTATATCACTTGCAACCCTACTTTCAATCCCGTTCGACCGTTGTTCATACTTATGTATATATAAACGAGTCTTATTTATAATAAAAAATATTGTTTATATATACGTGTGTGTTTGTGTGTGTGTGTAAGGTATTATTTCTAGGTATGCAATTAGCAAGCTTTAATTCTAAACCAATATTTGAGGAGATCTCCCATTAATACACATTAAACCAATATTTTTGGAGGGTTATATTATCCCTTCCGAGTGTTAATTTCAAACATCATGGAATGTCGTTCACGCGTTGTCTGGTTGGCATGTTCATGAAATCTTCAATCCTTAATTTTGAAAATGAGTCTGAACAATTATTTCCCTATTCCATACTTAGCCACTTTCCTGGAATTCCGCAAATATACAAACCAACCACTGAACTTCCACATCATGCTCTCTTCCATTTTACACTTTTTGCAGTAAAAAATTCTGAGACATAAAATTTGACCATCAGACACTCACCTCTCCTAAGTACCCCCTGTAACCCTATTTTGAATCATGTCTGATATTTTTTCATACCTTGCCATTCCTTGCTTGATCTTCCCCATCTCAATCACCTTCACACTTTTCTATAATAACAAATTGTTTATATATATATATATATAAGGTCTTATTTCTAAATATGAAATTTGTAAGCTTTAATGCTAACAGATCATCATGCAGGAACCATATAGATTGTCATTCATGAACAAAAGGCTCGAGGAGATCTCCCATTAATACACATTAAACCAATATTTGTGGAGGGTTATATTATCCCTTCTGAGTGTTAATTTCAAAATCATTGAATGTCATTCACATGTCGTCGGGTTGGAACATTCATGAAATCTCCAATCCTTAATTGCTTTTCATCGAACCCACCACATTCACACTTCTAATTATGAAATATGTAAGATTTACTGCTATCGACTCATCATGCAGTGCCCATAGATATTTTCATTAATGAGTGAAAGGCTCGAGGAGATTTCACATTCACAAGAATTGAACCAACATTTGCGAAGGGTTATATTATCCCCTCCAACTGTTCATTTCAAGCATCATCTAGAGAAAACATAATTTCTCATAAACTTATGGCACTAGCTCGACAATAGTTTTGTGGATATACAATGAAAATCTTTGGGCACAAGGACCAAAAATTCCAGTGGTCCAGAGCATATTCCTACTACTCATTCCCTTCCGCAGAAAATGAAATAACTTGGACCTCTGGGATTGATCATGCAGGATGTGTCCTTGAATTTGTTTATTTTAAGGAGATGGTCTCTTGGTGCACCAATAAATATATTTCAGGCCAAATAATTATTCCACTGTGAGACCACTCTTCTGTTTCTTTGTCACCTCAGATCTTCTGCCAGATGTTAATATTGTTGGAGCCAACATTGACATTCAAAGGAGAAGATTCCGAGAAGTTCCTAAGAAAGAATAATAACAGGTTGGACCTCTTGCTCGAGTTCCTGGAAGACCCAATGGAAGTTCTTGAAGATATCATAATCTTGCAAGTTAGTTCATTTAGAAATACATTCCGGAAAATTCCCTGGTTGTTTACAAGATCAATGGGATAGGAATCCACAATAGTTATTTCCCACATGGTTCTTTATATTTTGTGTTTCACAGTCAAGGAACCAGCCATTTTTTATTGGGGGAAGTTAATTTCCCATGAAATTTGTTCCCAATTATCAAGATTCAAAAAGGAGAATAAATTTTATATGTCATCCTACATGGTTTTTGTGATAGCACATTGATGTCAGCTTCCAAAACTGTCTGTGTCCAAGAAGGCAAACTGAGAATTCGACCTAGTAACGTTTTGGTACCAAGCTATGTGGAAGCACAAGACCTCCCACTATTTTTTATGATGTTTTTAATGACTTTGTGTCTGTTTTCAAAGTTTTATTGTTAGGAGAAGATTCTCACCGCATATCTGACCAGGAAATCAGGTTTTTGGACAGGAAGGGGGCACTTGAACAAATCGATAATTACAGTGTGATAAGGATTTTTGGCTCCAAGGAAAAACTTTCTCTCCTTCCATGTCACATTACATAAATAATGTTTGTTACAAAAATAGAAAGGAAATACAACTACCGGTTGCATCTATTCCATGAGAAGAGAAAAAAATAGTTCATTCCTACACCTTGGAAAGTCGAGGACTTCGTGTTGAGGAATGACAACAAAATTGACAAATTTTCATCCCATTTCAACAACTTTAACCTACAATATGCTAAAATCCTAAGAGGGTTTGACCCTAATAAAATTTTCTTAGAACATTTACTAACATTTTGCCTCAACGATTCCTTTTTCAGGAAACACCTAAGAGAAAACAGAGACATTGGTGACAATGCTCCTGCTTCTGATGTCGATGACCTAGACACACTGCAAAACACCACTAAATTGTACAAGCAATAGGGATTAGGCCCCGGTGATAAGAGTGTTCAATCAGTGGATATCACTCCCAAAAGTACGACATCCCAACAACCCACCACAGTAAGAAAGAAACTCATAATTCTTTAAACAGAGGAGGAGATAATGACCCTCCTCAAGCTAAAATTGATAGTTCTCACAATATTCCCATGGACAAGAAGAGAAAACAAATTATAGGATAGATGGAAGAGCCCGAAATTGAGAGTGAGAACATGGAACTTGAGCCTGATCTGGATAGTGTATTCTACAACCTTGATCATCCTGGAGATGGGATCCGACATAGTCGTTCAATGGAAATAGCTGATACTGAAATTTTAGATGAAGATGAATCCTTCATGTTCCAGAGAATTTTTTTTATAGCGCATATAAAAAATTAATTATTGAAAAGAAAGATGTAAAAAATAAGAAAGGAAAATATTGTTCAGAGGTTAACCTTACGAACATGCGGTCGTCCCAAATCTGTCGAATTCACATAGAAACCATAGATTCTCTTGATGATTCCATTGCAGTCATTGAGGCCGAGAATGATAGACTGAAGGACGGAGTCAAGGAATTGGAGGAATCCTTGAGTCCTATGCCACTACTTTCCAGTCCTTTATAAATAGGCATGCCTACCACCCCTGCAGCCATGTTAAAAGTATCATCTAGTCTCCTCACAACATGTAGAGGATATGTGGAGAATAATATCAAGAAAAGAATGGAAACAATTTCTGAGGCATGGGAAACATCACAAACCATGGCTTCCCTTGGACCGAGGGCACATACTTTGGTTGAACATTTGCAGGTGGATTTAGAAAATGAAGAACATTTCTATTTAGACACGGTCGTTCCTTTTAGCACAAATGTCAACAACATGACAAAAACGAGAATAAGAAAACAATATATCTCCTCCCAAAACCAGATCACTCAACTAAATGCATGCTGGAAAGAGAAAGTGAAGAACCTACATCTCATTGTCCAGTCATGTGAACAAGCCATATCAAAGAAAGAATTTTTTTTCACAAAGCTGACCAAAATAGACTTAGTAGGAATGACCAATGAGGTCGAAGACCCCAACTTAATCGTCAAATCCTTTCCCTTAACTAAGCAAGCCTTCGATAAACAAGTTAATATTTTTAAGGCGTTGTCTTTGGAAAATTTTTACAACATCCTTGAATATGGTGAAGATGATATCGACAACTGGCTATTTGACTATTCTATATAGAATGAATAAATTGATCAGGCTTTGCATAATATTTCTATCGATATAAGGGAATTAGAAAATGAACTTTTCAACATAAAAACATGAAATGAGATCAACGTCACCCCCTTGAGAAGCTACATTGAAGAATGGGTCGAAAGAGAAATGAAGTAGGTCGCCGACGAAAGGCAACAGGAATTTGGCACGATTCGAGTAGCCGTCGATGACAACAATAAAAAGGAATCATCAATAAAATAGAAAAATGGGTGATATGTACCATCACTATAAGTCTATACTAATCACATCCTTCTTTGTTTATAAATCCACTTATTCCACCTTTTTAAATAGAAATGTCTATCCAAAGACTGATACCTTTCAATTTCTTATTTTCAGGTATTACACTCTACTGATGCCCACTTCTTCTTTCCACAGTCCTATTTCTTGTACATATTTATCTTATGGTCCGCGAGAGCCCCAATACTAGTCTATATGACAAATGCATTTAAATTTCTAGGAATATGTAACAAACAATATTATTTTTTAATATATTTCAAATAAAATTGTTCTTTATCTCCTTTTATATTTATGTTCTCACAAATATTTAATTTAAACTATGCTGAATGTCAAGAAATTGTGTTTATTTAATTTGAATATAAGTTTTCTTGTCCTGGCACATATAGAGACATACATGCCATATGGTCTAGGAAAGAACATAAATTTTGAACATAGAAAAATAGATTATATAGTTTTTAAAAATAAATGGGACTCTAGATGCCACGTGTTATTTACTACATGGATACCACTTGTGCTTCATGTTTCTTGCCACATCTTCGTTGCAATTTCCATATTCCACCACTAATTTTCTCCCATCCCTGTGCATTTATTCCCAATTCAACCCGACTGGGACTACGCTGCCATGCAACACTTGTTGAATAAATGTTTACAACAATTAATTTTTTTAATCAATCAGAAATTTTGAGGTTTTATTTGGATTAATACATTTTTGTTAAATGTTTCATTTGAACATTAAAATTAAATAACTCACAACATTTGAAGTTAATATTAATTCACAACATTAAATGATTGTGTGTAATCCATGTTTATCACATATTTATGACATAATGATTTATTAAATGTTCAACAACAAAATTTGAGTTCCATGCAAAACAAATGTTAATATTAATTCACAACATTAAATGTTTGTGCTTAATCCATGTTTATTAGATAACTATGACATAAGGATTTATTAAATGTTCAACAACAAAGTTTGAGTTACATGCAAAATTTCGAATTTGATGTAGAATTCAATGTCTACCAAACAAAAGGTGAGACCCATTCAGAATTAACCGATGAAGACCATGTAAGCCCATTCCATGGATGCATCAACAAATCTCAATGATACCTTTCACATTCTTGCTTTTGCAATTGAATCCTAAAATCCCCAAGCTTCTATAAGATACAACGGGGGACAACTATGTCTTGATGCGAAAACAAAGGAAAGTTATAACTTGTCTCTTTAACTCCCGAATGCAAAATTGGAAAGTGATAACTTCTCCCTTTAACTCTTGAATGCAAAATTTTGTGTATTATATTGGAGGATGAAGCGTATTTATTTGTTGGAGCCATGTAATTTGAATGTTAATCTTTGTGGGTTTAAAATTTAAATGTCAATTTTTATGTAAAATTGTAATTATATTTAATTATTTTTTCTCCAAAAAAATTATAGAGTTTATTTCTAAAAACTATATTATTATGGGGATACATGTAAAATTGGAAGGAAAAAGTAACCATAGATCTCGTTTGGAAGTTAATTATCATAATATAAAAGTATATTAACGAGTTTTTTTTTATGGTTAAAAAAAAGAACATCTCAAAGGAGTTAATTATCATGATATAAAAGTAAATTAACCATGTTTTTTTTTGGGTTAAAACAAAGAACATTTTAAGAATACTCTTCATGAGAATTTTTAAATAGATGTAAACTAGCCAACACTTATGTTGTTACAGGGAATTTGGGACACAATTGTTTGAGACATTTATATGTATCAAAGTATATGGTAGAAATTCCAATTAGGGTAACTAAAAACAAGTAAAAACAAATACCATTAGCATGAGGGAAAAAAAATCTAAATCTCCCCATCTTCACAATCCAAAACAAACAAAACTTCTAAAGGATAAATTTCTAGAAAAGAAAAATGTGTACACTTAAAAACTAAGAGAATTCAAAAAAATAAATCACAAACAAACTCTACCATAGATTTTTTTTAAAACAAAAATTTACCTCTGAAGCAACAAGATCATCCTTAGAGTGAGATGGGCGTTCTAGCCACTTCTTTCTTCGAAGAGATTCTATAAGGGTTAATTTTCTCTATGATATTCTATGGGTGTTATATCTCATCACTAGTCTAAGGTTTAAGTCTAGCTACCACCCTATTCCTTGCAATTCACTAGCAGAAAAATTTTAGGGGCTAAATTTCGCCCATGGGGTAATTTTCTATTGTTTTTCCCCAAACATACAATTTTTTATTTCTTCTAAAACTCATTCACCCAAATTGTATAGGATAAAATTATTTAACATCAGATATCGCCAAAATTTTATAGAAACTATATAAAATCTTTATAAATTTCAATATTTTTAGAAACAAATATGGCCAAATATTTTATTGTTTGCATATTAAGGACTAATAATATTCTCTATGGTTTCTACACTTTAATATTAATTTCCATCCTTGAAATTTTTATGGTTCACCATACCCTATTGAAGTATTAGAGAACATTTCTTTAACCCTCTTTTAGTTAAACCTTCAAGCAAAAGGAACACAAGATAAACAGGGTTTAACTATCAATCAATTGAGAGCTCTTGCAATGAAGAATAACATGTGTTGAATTCTTCTCGAATTCCATCTCTGGAATTCTTTGTGATTCCATATTAATTGCCATTGATTATGCTTTGTAGGTTTTCATATATGACTCTAGGACTTCCTTCAAGCATAGATCCCTTCTATACCTTCTTCAGTGAAATCTGTCTCTCCCAGTCATGATGAATTAAGAGAAATTGGCTACTTATTAAGTATTCTTATCATTTTTCATATTGTCTACTTAAACAAGACCTATAGAATTTAATACGGACCTACACACAATAACATTCTTATTTTATCTAGGTTATAGATCATGCACTTAACCTAGATAATAAATAAACTCTTCTCTCTAGTTGAATCACTGGAAAGAGCAGCCCATTTTGCAACATGCAACACTTTCCTTTTTTGGCCTTCATTGCATTATGTCCTCCAAATATTCATAAGCAGTGACATACTTCCTTGAGCAGAGAAAATCCTGACCTTCCCTATAGATTACTTTGAAATGACCAGGATCTATCTGTAGGACCTTGTTTAAACCTCCAAGCACTTGCTTGAATTCCTTCATCTTTTAGCCACATCTTTGTGCAGTTGGAATATACATGGAGGAGGAAAGTATTGATATATGTTATCCTAGTCATTATCATGATTAGTTTTGGATGATGACATTTATCCAAGACATTTCCACTAAGCACCCACTCAAATTCCTTCATCTTTAGCCACATCTTTGCAAACTTGAAATACATGTGGAGGAGATAGGTATTGATATATGTTACCTCATTTATTTTCATGATTAGTGTTGGACGATTACATTTCATTGGTCCATTTCCTCTAACCTTACATTTCTAACGACAATAAAAGCTAGTGTGTTACATTATCACATATGGAAATTGATGACTTAAATTAAATAGCATACACCCTAAATGGGAGAATGGGAATCACAAGTAATTTAAGGGAATTTTTTGTATTAATATTGGTAATTGGAACTATAAAGTTATTGCAATTAAAATGATATTACACCTCATTAATCCCCATAGAATAATATCCTTTTCTTTGGGTGATTACATTGTGTTTATTTCATTTCTCGTTCTATGATATCTTGTCGTGAGGAGAAATCACCAATAGTATAGAATTTGTGTATCTATCAAAAAAACATTTTTTTACTGTACATGAAAATTGGGCAATCCTTGCAATGCAATGCACTAAATGGAATGAAATAAAACAATAGTTATAGTGCATGACAAATTTAACTTACACACAAGTAATAAAAAATGCCTGTCATCCTTGCAATGTAATGCACTAAATGATAAATTAAATAATAATTTTATATGCATTATTAAAACATATTTTTGGAAGCCACTTTTGTTGGAATTCGCCAAAATAAATATGGTGTGATTCAAACGACTCAATAAAAACACATCATTTTGAGATTATATATAGATTATGGGATTTTGAAAATGCCTTGGACTAATGAGATATTTTGAGCATGTCAGGGCATGTTTATAGGGTGTCAATGGAAAACACTAAAAAAGGAAAAAGAAAAACTTTTGGAGAAACTTTATCTCCACAAATTGAAATACAACAAAAAGGAAATACAAATTTATTTGTTATATAAAACAAATAAAATGAAACTCTATTTACTTAAGGTACATTTCTACTTTATCAATCTTTTAGAAAGATTGACATAAAAAAACATTGCAATGCAGGTTGTGGAGCAAACCAACGAAGAATTGTCCATTGGGCCAACTCGGATTGCAATTTAATTAAATAACGTAGATAATCCCTATCACGAGGAGCCAGAACAAATTTAGATAGATATGAGATAATTTTACTAAGTTGAAATAAATAAAATTGAAATATCTAATTCTCCACATTGTAGAGGAGAAGGAGACAATGGGGACACAAGAACAATATACATTCACGATCGACGTATTAAAGATGAAGCATCAATATATTAAAGATTGCTTCTTGAACTGTGTTGAATAGGTAATAAAAAATGAAGGTACAAAATATAAACCAATACAATATTAGTGCCTTTGATTAGCTTAATTCCTCATTTAATACAATTTCTTAGTTAAATGAGGCACTATATGCATAAAGATAACATTATTCCACCGTTTTTTGAGATCTAGTACATGATATTCATCATATATTTTTTTGCATTGCAGGGAGGCATGGAAATGATTGATGAAGTTGAAGTTTGAACATCGTGTGTGTAACATCCTGCTCTTGCATTCACTGAGCGGACTTATTCTTTGAGGACACTTGATTGCAAGTGATCCAAATTATTATACGATTGGTTGTTTGATTATGATTATGAGATATTATGGATTAATGATATGTTATTTCGTTGTATAGAGAAGTGATATTGACTAGGTTCTCCTGAGTGTGTAGGACTTTGGACCTTGAGGATGCAGAGGCATCAATGAAACTCATTGGACTCCAGACCGAGTCAGGGAGTGGACTGTTGGGTTGAATATTGTTGATGTGACATATGTACATATGATTATATGTTATGATGATTGATTATTATTGCTGACATGATTTGTTGATGGATGCAGGCTGACGATAGCTTGCTAGCCAGACTCACATGTGGAGTAGAGGGGTCATGCATGACAACCAGAGAATTTGAGGGAGAGGGGTGGGAGAAACCTTGCCACATCATACTAACACTCTCGTTGTGGCTCAAACTGTAGGTTAACGATTACCTAGTTTGAGAAGACCCACGATGTCGTGAGAACAGACTGTGACAGTCGCTCATGAGGATTCTAAGGGGGGTACAATAAGGAAGGGGCCTTATTCCTTAGAGACTCTTAGTATCCCACAAGATCACGTGGTAGAGTATTGACTCCAAGGGTTTTTTATGTCTACCAAGTCAGTCAAGAGGCGAGTGACACCCTTGGAGCACGTAGTGCATCCTGAAGGGCACGCCGCTCAAGGAAAATGGAAAGAGGCGAGTGGCACCCTTGGAGCACATAGTGCGTCCTAAAGGGAATGTCAGGCAAGGAAAAGGGAAAGAGGAAAGTGTCACCCTTGGAGCACATAGTGCATCCTAAAGGGCATGTCATGCAAGGAAAATAGAAAGAGGCGAGTGGCACCCTTGGAACACTCGATGCATTCTGAAGGGCATGTCGTGATTTTAACCGGTAAGTGAATAAACATAGTCGACCTTAAAATGAATGATGTGATAATTAAGATTTAAAAACAATTTTCCTTAATAGAAATGTCGCCCAGCGTAGTGAAATTAAAATCTAGGTCTAAGTAGAACATGTGGTCAAAAAAATAATATAATAATAATAAACAAACATGTAACAAGAAGGGGGGTAAGAAATTCAAATTGTTTATTAAAGTCAAACATTTAATGGACGATTAAAATTTTAAAAAGGGGAAATGGTTGTTTTTATCAATTTTTGCTAATTTATTTTTTGTAGAAAAAAAGAAAAAAAAGAAGAGGGTAAATGTTGTTTCATCTACTCTTGCTAAATTAATTTTTAATTAAGGAAGAAAAAGGGTAAATGGTTGTTTTATCTTCACTTGCTAAATTGATTTTTAGTTAAAAAGGAAAAAGGGGGAAACTCAAAAGAAATACAAAACTTAAAGAAAAAGGGGGAAACTTAAGAAAAAGGGGAAATGTAAAGAAAATGTTGAATGTCTAACTTAGTAAGGAATCTTGCCTTTGGAACTTTTTAATTATAAACTCAGCTAGGAATTAAGTAAGGCGTAAGTCATTTAAGAATAGTAAGGGAATTTTGGGACACCTAGGAGCGTTTTTAGGAATGATTTTGGATGGGTGAGGGAAATAGGAATAATTAATTAATTAATAAAATTAATTTCTAGTGCATCCAGGGGATTGGGCAACATGTGTACGGGGGAGGTTTTTCCTAATTAATTAAATGAAAGATGAATTTAATGAGAATTGGGGAAATTAATTACTTGAAAACTCTATAAAAAGGATGGAGGTGTTATGATATTTAGACACTTAGGAGTTAGTTAAGATCTACTTGGTCTAATATGTTGTTAGGTAAAAGTGTGTTTCTTAATGTGTTTCTTTAGTATGCATTAGTATGCATTTGTAGTTAGGAAATCCGACGGTCACAATATGTTCATGACATAGAGTGATCTGACGGTTCATACTCTCCTCGATATTAACGACCATTGATTCGTTGTTTAACACCTGATTGGTTAATGATCTCTATTTAAAGAGAATGAAGGGTCATTTGTCGATGATCGATTATAAGAAACTCTCTTGTAAAATCTCTCTGTAATATTTTTCTTCACATTAATAAACTGGTCCAAGTGGCCGCATTGGATGGGGCCATGGATGTTTCCCCGTAGGGGTTTTACCACGTGAAAACATTGGTGTGTTGATCTTTGATCTAGTTATGTGAGTGGTTACTGAAGGTGTTCATCCTCTGTTGGAATACCTGTGTTGTCAAACATGGTATCAGAGACTATTTGAAGACCCACTCCTATTGAAGATCGAGATCGTGAATCTAAGTTGCCTCATCTCCACTTTGTGTCATTTCTGTACATTTATGGGCTGAGAGGATTGTTCCATTGCATCTGTAGTGCTCATTTCAGTCAGGAACACCTTTCTTTTCACTCCAAAAGGTTTTCGTTTTCCCATGATATGACCATTACAGTCAGATCTGGAGGTATAAAGTTTGAATACGCATTTTTTTTAATTTTTGCAGAGTAGTATTTTGGTTTTATTTCGGTTTTGTTTTATTTATTTCCGGGTTGCTACTCTTTTAGATTTGCGCATTCTCTTTTCCCCGTGCCCTGTGAAATCTCGGCAAATCAGAAACAGATAGAAAAAGGTGCATCTTCTGGGTAAGCTAACCGAGATGTAACCCTTGTTGTCATCGAGAAGCAAATTTGGTTTTCTTGTGTGAAAAGAGTTTTTTTTAGCATGCTCTCAAAGGCCGTCTTCAACAACAAAAACAATCCTCCTTTTGAACATTACAATATGTTTTGCTAAATCATTTGTTTAAAAGTTGCCTTATTAAGTAAGAGGTCTTGAGTTAAAGTCTCTCTTTTGTTACCTTTTTTGAAAAAGTTCATGCTAAAATTGTAAAGTGTATTTCACTTCAAGAATAAAAGTGAATCACTATAAGTAGCTTTAATATTTTATTTTAGAGTTATTTATTTTCCATGAAACTTTTATGTTATAAAGTAACTTCATTGTAAAAGTGATCCCCACTTCTCTTTATCAAAGTGGGTCACTTCATAAAACAACTTACACAATCACGTGATCATTTGGTTACCGATTGTGCCTTTTTTTTAAAAGTGCATAACTCTAACATTGGAAGTCCATTTTCAGTGCCGTTTTTTTAAAAACTACATAACTTTTCGATCTCTTTCCATCCACATCATCATTTTCAGTTTTTAAATCCACATTATCTACATATTTAATATGGCTTCTACAAGTACTGTCTTTCTTACTAGCAACAACTACTTCCAATGAAAATCTCATATGGAAGATTTATTAAGAAGTAAAGACTTGTAATGGATTACCTTGGGAAAGAAAAAAGCACCCACTGATGCTGATAAAAAAGCCAAGTGGGATAATAGGAATGACAAAGCACGTGGACTAATCGAAATTTCCATCTCTCTTGATTTAAGGTACCACATTCAAGATATTGATGACCCCAAAGAAGCTTGGGACATGATTGAATCTGTGTTTGGTAAACTCAATATTATTCGAGCACAATAGTTAGAAAATCAAATACTGAACTTGAGTCCAAATGATTTTTCTTTCCTTGGAGACTATCTATCTAGGTTTAAAACACTCAGAATTTTATGTGAAGAATGTAAGATAAAGATGGAGGAAGAGAATTGCATCTATCTTATTCTTTGTAAGATAGGTAGTGCATATTTTTTGTTTGTATCTACCTTTTATGCCATGAGAGAGGCTCTAGGGGAAAAAGCTTATGAAAAATCTAGTCTTGAGTCATTTTGTGCTTCTTTGATTCGAGAGGAAGATAATCTTGTACAATTTAGAGTGATCAACACTATAGGTCCCTCCAACAAAGCCTCAATTACCCAGTAGAAAGATAAACCCAAGTATACCAAGAAGAAACATCCTCGCTACAACAACAAACAACATAAGGGTCTCAAACCTGCTCAGACAGCTTCATCTCCTATTGGTGACAAAGGATAAAGATATAAAAGTAAGAATACTAATAGACATTACAACTTTTGTGATAAAGATGGTTATGATGAGTTCAAATGTTTCAAGAAGATGGCAGATTTAGAAGCAACGATGAAGAAGCACAACATCAGTATTGATTCTACTTCTTCTTCTCACGGACATGCACTTTCTTCTTCTGGTTTCTCCTTCAATTAAAAATCTACTACTACTTCTTCTTCTGATGAGTGGCTTATTGATCCAGGATCATTTTATCATATGGCTAAGGAAAAAGCCATATTTTCTTCTCTAAATGACTGTAACACCAAGAAAATATTTTTGGTGATGATAGATGTCTTAGTGTTGTAGGATCTTGAACAGTTCAAGTAGATAATGGTCATTGTAATGATGTATTATGTGTTCCAAGTCTTTCTTGTAACCTTCTATCAATATATCAAATCAGTCATTCAGGTGAAGGTAAAACCATCGAGTTTTCACCTCACCAAGTTGTAATCAAGTATCTAAAATATCCTAAGCATGTTCTTGCAACTGGAATTGCTGATGATATTACCAGGTTGTACAAGTTTGACAACTTTGGGTCATCATCTTTTTTATCAGTTTTTGTTTCTCATAGTGATGACTTGAGAAAACTTTGGCATGAGCGGTTTGGTCATCTAAACTATCACTCATTGCAACAGCTATGTAAGCAACAAATGGTGACTGTTCTTCCTCTTGTTTCATGCAGAGATGGTGTTTGTGTTGGTTGTGTTCTCGACAAACATCATCGAGATAGTTTTGAAAAATGTGCCTCTTGGCATGCCTCGGGTCCTTTGCAACTTGTTCACGGTGATTTGTGTGGTCCACTTTCTTCTCCTTCTTTTTCTGGGTGCATGTATTTCTTAACTTTCATTGATGAATTTTCCAGACGTAGTTGGGTT
>JASDQU010030541.1:12728-35105 GCA_032191745.1 Picea mariana | reverse complement strand
TGATCAATCCGCAAAAGGGGATTTGGTCCTATTACAATAACCAACATGATCAATGTTATGAACATAAATACATATAAATAGATGTTCATAACGTAATAATTAATTAGTAAATAGTTAGTAATAGTAATTAGTAATAATGAAATGACATGTTCTCCAAAAGACATGTCTAGTGGTGAAAGGGCACTCCTGTGTGGGTATATAATCAAGCCCTCTTTCTCAATTGTAAATCATCATATCTTTTATCAATCAATGTAATAAATAATTGATAAAAGATATGATGATTTACAATTGAGAAAGAGGGCTTGATTATATACCCACACAGGGGTGCCCTTTCACCACTAGACATGTCTTTTGGAGAAAATGTCCTTTCATTATTACTAATTACTATTACTAACTATTTACTAATTAATTATTACGTTATGAACATCTATTTATATGTATTTATGTTCATAACATTAACTCTAAAACTAATCTAGAAACTAGGGATTACCCCCCTTGGCTTCCCTAGGAGTGAGCCTAGACAAAAGAGGTTCCGGTCAAAGTGACAACATGAGCTGTGAACCTAGGCATTGTGCCTCCAAGGACACACTAGGTGAGCCGGACTTAGCTCACGTTTGCAAGTGTGTATTAGGACGACAACACTACCTTTGGGGGAGCCAATTTGTCACTTACAACAGCTTTTAATCACATTCTTTTTTGAGAGGACTTCTGTACCTTCTCCCATTCTTAGATTTTCCCTAGCAATTGTAAAAGGTCAGATTTTTACTAAATAAAAATCAGATCTGTTATGATTATTTGCTGTAGTGTTTAGTTCTTGGCATTTGTAATCTCCTTATTCAATTGTATGCAACAAAAACAATGTTCTTGGGTTCCAAAATTATTTGCATATCTTGAAAACCACCCTAAACACACAAACTAACAACCATAAAACATGTACCAGCAGCAGGGGATAGTAAACAGCAGCAGCAAAATACATAACATCAGTAGTAGGGGACATTGTAGTTGAGAAAATTACTTGACAGCAAACTAATTGACGAAAGTCCTGAGTCAAGAGACCCCTAAAACATAACATCAGTAAACAAAAATCTATATCAGCAGAGAAAGAGGGTTATTACACTATTTGATCCCTTGAGGTCACAAGAGAAACCTCCATTGTGTTGGACCTTCTTCCATCACTAAAACAAGGAAAGTATCTACTTAGGTGACAGTGGTAGAAACTTCCAATTGTTACACAAGATTAGGTGACAGTGGTAGAAACTTCCAATTGTTACACAAGTTTGGAATCTTGTGGAGGGCTTTGCACAAGTACAAATCCTGTGATAACACACTTCAAGAATGACCTTATTCGTACTCGAAGATATACTATATTGTAGTTATCTTGTATCTTGATAGTCTCCCTAGTTCAACTTTGGGTTTGTCCCCACCAATTATGCATGGGGATAGATCACCATCTTGTAAAAGAGCATTGTACTTGTAAGTTGTCTATGGACACTCAAGTTAGAGGACTTGCATCTTTAGATACCCTATCTAATATGAGATCCATGGTCTTTATCAATGTTTGTTTAGAGACCTCTCATGGCTCCTAGAGGGATTTTGCATGACATGAGTGGAAAACATGTATGGCACCATTCCTTAGTGAGATGTTTCACCTCAAGAAAAGTACTCTTGATGGTATCACACATTCTACAACTCCCCTACTAGGGCATCCTCTCAAAACCAAAAGGATAGCAAATGATGAATCCACCATTGAGAACATTAACATTCTTTCAACATCTAGATGGTTTCGATCACAAGAGGCCCCTCTTGAGTAGATCACAAATACAAGGGAAATTGGGCAACATAGACTCTAGGGAACCCAATGTTGATGTTTGTAGCATCAAACAAGTACTTCCACATAGGTTTAAGTGTCTAGACATGTGGAAGTTGTCCTAAGCTTTCTACCTTAGTAATTTATTTCAATTAAATGAATTATTAAAGTAAAGTTCTTTTATAATTAACGTGAGTTTAATTTAATGACATGCTAAGGTTATTGGCATTAGTGAATTAAATGAATCTTAGCCATTGATCTCAAGTGAGGTGAGATCTAATCTCAACCGTCAATCACTTTGGAGATCTAGGGTTAAGTTTGATTTCGTCAAAACTCAAGATTATAAAAGCAAGGCTAGGTGAAGAAGAAAGACACACAAGAGCAGATAGGAGGAAAGGACTTTTGTTCATGTGCTTGAGTCATCCACTTAGGAGCAAAGAAGGAATTTTGCTCAAGTGCTTGAGTCATGAAGGTCTGTGACTCAAGGGCATCTCAGATAGGTGAAGGACTTTCATCTAGTGATCAAATCCAAAGGAAGAAAGTGCAAACAATGCAGCAAGAGGAGGAAACACAACAACCCGAAATTGAAGGACAAATTTCTGGATAGTCCAACAACAAATTGTAGGTTCAACAGAGCGATGGTATAGCAACAGGGCGCACAACTGGAAGTTGTATTCGTAGTACAGGGAACATACATACGCGCAAGAAAGATTGCAAGTGCGTGTACATACGCGTAGGCAATACTGTAAAGGGTGTGGTTGTACACGCAACCAAGACTGGTTGGGCGCGTATGTACTCGCAACACACGTAAGATATAATGCGTACAGTTCGTACAGAGTCGTCCAGGGATAGATCAACAGAGAGTTTCCTCAGGGATTGAGTTGCAAGGTTTTTGTAACTTGTATTTTTCCTCAGTGGGCCATTTTCCCAGTAAGGAAGCCCTTGTAAGCTTGTAGTCATTATTTAATGAAAATCTTATTTGAAGGGCAAAATTTCTGTGTTGTGTGAAGTTTGGTTTCTATTTTTGCTTCCACTGTTTTGTTTCCAGCCAGTATATTTTATTCTGTGTGTTGTAATTTATTTATTAGCAAAGGAATACACAAGGTAGTACGAAATTTATCTAGGTGTTGGGGATAGTGAGATTTTTCAACATGGTATCAGAGCTTGCAGTCTAAGAGGGAGACCAATTTCAGATACACAGTAGTTTATGATAGCAGGTCTATTAGATCTAATTTCCAGTAGTGGGTGTTTAAAGGACCAAACACAGATCCACAACAGTTTGCAGCATATCTGTCAGATCTGTAAGGAGATCTCTACAAAGCTATAAACCAATAGTGAAATTCATTGAGTGCTTGAGACACGAAGGACTGTGACTCAAGATGATCCCAGCAAGGGTTATATTTCATCTAGAGATGAACTCAAGGGTCAACATCTATTTGGAGTCAGTGACTTATAAAGAGATCAAAGAAGGACTTTTTCTCAAGAATATCTCAGCAAGGGTGAAGAACTTTCATCTAGAGATTAGTTTAGTCCAAAGGAGAAGAGAAGCAAGAGGGTCGCAACAAACAAATCTGATAACAAGGACATATATGGGCATATTTGAGCCGTAGGAACAGGTTGTATATGTTGATATTTGGGTACCTTGGAAAGTGGTCCCCTTGTGTTTGTGAGTCTCTAAACACAAAGGGGGAGACTATTACCCTTATTACTTTACTTTATGTTCTAATTTCACTTTGACTTAGGAGTTCAAGTCGAAAGTGAAATATGTCACTTAAGTCATTAAAGTGACATTTAATTCACTTTGTGGGTGAGTTAAAGGACATGAGGCAAACTAAGGAAAGTGGGTTTCTTAAGTGAGATTTTAGTATTAAATCTCACCCATTGATTAGACATGGCTAGATTGGATCTAGGCCATTGATCTTTTAGGGTTTGGCCAAAGAGAGGCTAAAGGAGAGAATAGGGCAAAGATGAGATTCATTCTTCACTTGAGAGATTTGAGAGGAGAGGAGAAGGAGAAGAGCTCTTGGGCGCATTTCTTAAGGAGGAGAGAGTGCATGAGGTCAAGGGTTTGGGAGGAGCTTTGGCTTGGTACTAGTCTACTATGGAGTGTCTACCATGGAGTATGGGCTACACCTTGGAGGACGACGCATTCATCTAGAGAGGGGCACATTAGCTTGAGGAGGGTGCATTCTTGAGAGAAGAGGCACATCATCTTGAGGAGAGGCGCACCTTGAGGAGGGAGCCTACTTGTTGAGGATATGCGCACTCTATGAGGAATGGAGGGCGTAGGGCAAGGAAGGGCTCATGCTATTGTGGGAGTTTTGCTTGAGGAGGGGCGCAGTTAGGCTTAGTGCGCACCCATCACTTGGAGGGAGGCATTCTTGAGAGGAGGTCACTTTAACAAGGGAAAAGCAAAGGCAAGGCAAGGTTCTAAGGCACAAGTAAAGGTAAAAGTCAAAGCAAGAGGCAAGGAAAGAGGTCAAGGCACTAGCTAAGGAAGAGGGGCGCACCAAGGCAAAGGGCGCCTAGCTTCAAGGGGCTAGCAAGAACATCTTCAAGGGACTCCAAGGCATCTGAGAAGGGTTGCTATTGTACCAGGTTCACTTGTATATGTTTTCTGTGTTGTACATTTTTTTTTGAGGCCTTCTATATACATCTACTCCAAACTTGTTTTTCCCATGGGGGTTTTTCCAGGGTCATGTTGACCAAAAACTGATGTGTCAATTTCATGCATGCTTAGAATTGTTAGATCAACATTTTAGAGTTGTAAAGATTCGAGGAGTGTTATGTGTTTGAGTTTTATTGCATGTGCTAACATTGGAATGTCAAAACACTTGCAAGGGCACCTCAAATAACACTTAACCAATGAAAATTATCAGTAGAAATTTACCTAATTGTTTGCTGTCCTAAAAGGCAGCAAAGGACAATTTTGGAAGTTCAAACTTAGAGCTAAAATCTGGTCCAAGACAGATCAGATTTAGCAGCCTGATAGTACCTCAATTCTCTTCAGTATAGAACCGGACCAACGTTGTACGCAAGAGTAGATAGCTCAGGGCGCGTACATATGCGTTGGACAGGAGTCCAGGGCATGTACATACATGTCAAACTAGTAGTCAGGGGTGCGTACATACACGTAGTGCAAAAGGCACAGGGGCATACATATGTGTTGTACAGGCAGTCAGGGGTGCGTACATTTCGTATAGGTCGCCACTACAGGGTTGCACAGTAGGGGCATAGGTGTTGAGTTGCAAGAGTTGGTTGTATTTTTGTGTTTCTTTTCTCAATGGACAAAAAATATGATAGAAGCACGAGAGATATTCAGTAGTCTAACGAAGAAGGACTTAGGGATTCATTTGGAGCTTGGTGACGATGCCAGGTATGCAATGAAGTATGAGGGAACTATCTTGTTCTAGCTTGATTCAAGTGGTTCATTGGAGGCCTAGGATGTGCTATATGCACTAGGACTAAAGAAGAATTTCCTCTCAGTTTCAGTTATAGTGGACAGGGGTTTTGACGTCATGGAAGGGAAAGTACTAATACGTCTAGAGGGAGCTATCCCTAACACAACAATGAGCATTAGGGTTAGAGAGGGCACTTTATACATGTTGCAGGGAAAGCCTATTCAGGCCTTAATACATGACAGTGACAACCTGTGTCGGTTATGGGAGAGGAGGATAGGACACCTGCACTATAGGGCATTGCCAATTTCGAGGGAGATTGTCACTGGTCTACCAGATTTTAGTATTGAGCAAAAGGGCGTGTGTAGAGGGTGTGCACTTGGCAAGAATGCCAATGGTGATTTTCCAAGCAGCGAGAGTAGGTCCAAGGGGATCTTGTATCTTATACATTTAGATGTGTATGGACTGGTGTCGGTGGCAAAGAACAAGGAATAAGAGGCTCTGAAGGGAGAACAACGTTCAGAGGATTCTAGTTCAGGGACTCAACCTTCAAGTGGGTGAAATATCCCTGATCTGGCTGATCAAGATATTTGCTACTGTTCTACTGCTCCAGCGTGCAGATCTGATACACTGGGGGTTTCTGGATGCGTTTTAGTGGTTGATGAAGATGTTCTTTGGTTATTGTGTTTGCATGTCAGTTATTATGGTTGCATGTAGGTTATTATAGTTGCATGTTGCATAATAAAGGTTTAACAATCATAAAATGACGCATGCAATAGCATAGAATGGCAACTGCTCAATATTGTGAATAATAATAGTGCATGCATGGGAATACAAATCGCCTACTGAAATATAGAGACTAAACGTCAGTCGGATCTCATGGATCTGTACTGGAATACAATCAAATAACAAGAAATACCCGTGACCGCAAGAAGACAGCAGATCTGCTGCATGCACGGATAGAATGACCAAAATGAATGATCCCGGATGAGCACGGTGACCGCTATCAGCTGGAAAACTCGATCTCAAAAATCCACCATCAGAATGAACCCGAAACTGCTCCAATCAATGCGCCCTGGCCTCTGCACTGGAAATAATGTCTGACGGATCTCAGAACGGACCTCTACGGCACCAGATCTGAACCCCTGGGGGGTTTGCCCCCCTCCTTGGGCACTGAATGCGCCCCAATGGATTCCACCGTCGCAATGTGCCGCTATGTAGCTCAAAACGATCGTCTCATCCAACAATGAAATGGGTTGGAAGGGTTTGGCCGGATCTAATAGGAAACTCCTGCATGCAAGGCCAAATGTCTGTCCGGAATGGCTGCGCCCTAAACAGCTGTATGGGTCGCTCTGCAAGATTCCACCGTCGGAATCTGATGGTAAATGGCTCAATGGAAGCGCCCTGGCTGGATCTCTACTGGGTCGGAATAAATCTGCAATCGGGACCACGGTCTACTGCAGATCTCTGAATCTCCCAAATACCTTGCGCCCTCCTTGGCTAAGCTGCGCCCTCCACACTGAATACTCCTGAAATGCACGATGAAATACCGGGATGGTATCTCCGATGGGCTAGGGTGTGTCTCTCAACACTGAAACCGATCAAGGGTGGTGGTTTCCTCCAGAAATCCACAAAACAATAAGGTCGGCTCTCTTCCTCCTCTGGAAGCTATCAACATCAAATCATAATCATGCATAATGAGGAATTAGGTCAAATTCCTCTCTATATATCCTTCCCGACCTAATTCTTCGTTGACATCACTTAACCTAGGCGCCCTTCCTCCTAAGTGAATTATTTGTCAATTAAGTCGCCCCCTTATCACCTTTTCGTTCTAATTCTTCATTGACTTAGGCTTAAGTGACTTTTCCTAAGTATTTAGGCTTAATTTATCATTTAGCCTTAATTCCTCCTTATTTCTCCATCTAGTTCCCTGTTTGTGCCTGACTATAGTCTATGGGAACATATAGACTACTAAGTCACTCCCTGCTGGCCTAATCTTGGGGACGGGACATCACAGTGGGGAGGAGGAATTAGCCCCTTCCAACACTATCAAGAGACCCAGATGGTTCATGCAGACATTGAGGGATGCTCAGGATCATGTTGAGGCCCTTAGGAGCATATTCAGGGAGATCATACCTCAGAAGTAGTTTTCAAACTTCGTGGCGCTAATGAGTAGCATCATCGATTTTGAGTCTTCTAGTTTGGAGGAAGCAACAGACCAATAGGTTTGGTGGGATGCCATGGTGCAGGATGATGTGTGGGACATTGTGCTAGGACTGGAGGGATAGCCAGTTCCAAGTGGCTCTTCCAGAAGTACCTTCCTCGCTAGGAGGGAGTGTTGATGTTTGTAGCATTGGATAGGTACTTCCATAGAGGTCCAAGTGTCTAGACGTGTGGAATTCGTCCTAAGCCTTCTACCTTAGTAATTTACTTTAATTAAATTAATTATTAAAGAAAAGTGCTATTATAATTAACGCGATTTTAATTTAATGAAATATTAAGGTTATTAGCATTAGTGAATTAAATTAATCTTAGCCATTGATCTGAAGTGAGGTAAGATCTAATCTCAACGACCAATCACTTTGGAGATCTAGGGTTATGTTTGATTTCGTTAAAACCCATGATTATAAAAGCAAGGGTAGGTGAAAGAGAAAGACAACCAAGAGCACATAGGAGCAAAGAAGGACCTTTGCTCACGTGCTTGAGTCATCCACTTAGGAGCAAAGAAGGACTTTTGCTCAAGTGTTTGAGTCACGAAGGGTTGTGACTCAAGGGAATCTCGGATAGGTGAAGAAGAACTTTCATCTAGAGATCAAGTCCAAAGGAGGAAAGAACAAGTAGTGCAACAAGGGGAGAAAACCCAGTAGCCAGAAATTGAAGGATAGATTTCTGAGTAGTCCAGCAACATGTTGCAGGTCCGACAGAGTGACCGTATAACAATAGGGCACACAATAGGAAGTTGTACGCACCATATAGGTAGTATTGTGCTTGTATATACACATTGTATAGGGCACGTATGTACGCGCAGGAAAGATAAAAAGGGAACATATGTATGTGCAAGCAAGACTATAAAGGGCGCGGGTGTACGCGCAACCAACACTCGATAGGCACGTATGTATGCGCAATACAAGTGGGATAGGACATATACAATTCATACAGGGTTGTCCAGGGACAAATCAACAGAGGGTTTCCTCATGGCTTGAGTTGCTAGGTTTGCTGTAACTTGTATTTTTCCTCAATGGGCCATTTTTCCAGTAAGGGAGCCCTTGTAAGCTTGGAGTCATTATTTAATGAAAAGCTGATTGAAGGGAAACTTTTCTGTGTTGTGTGAAGTTTGGTTTCTATTTTTTCTTCCGTTGTTTTATTTCCAACCAGTATATTTTATACTGTGTTGTAATTTATTTATCAACAAGGAAATACACAAGGTAGTAGTTTATCTAGGTGCTGGGGACAGTGAGATTTTTCAACACCCAATCTATGGTCAATAGGGATCTCATTACCAACCTCTTCTTGGTATTGGATATTAGTAGAGTTGTTGGGAGATCGCATGTTTGGTTTAGGGATTCTTCCTTGGTTCCCTTCAGATGATTGCCTATTTAATTCTTCTAAGCTTCTTGGTGCTCGATTATATTCCCTTAGAGCCTTCTTTTTTTTCTCTCGCTTTCATCCTACTTTTTCCTAGAGTTGTTTTTGGCACTCCCTATGAACTCTTTTATTTTTGTAGTTTTACAATTCTCTTTGAGATGCTTTATTACTCCCAATGACGACTTATCTTTTTTCTTTTTACTGTCCCATTGGCCAACTTTGGGCATTAGTGGAAATGAATATGATTAAATCAAATTAGAAGTTTGATTGTAAACTTGATTGGGATGCTCACTTTCAAATATATATTTTTGACAATTTTATATAAGGTGTACTCAAAATAAAAGGTGGATTGATTATAATAGATCTGTATATAGTTATTTAGTTAGTTATTTTATCTAGTTGGTGAGTGGGAAGGTGTCATGGAAGGTTGCATTTGAACCATTGGCCTAACTCCTAATCACTGTGGTTCAAGTATAAGTGGCATGTGGAAGATGCAGAGGATGGCCATTCTTTTGGAGTCACACTGGGTATTTCCTCCTTGATATAAGTCCTTGAGATGATCCTCTATGTATATTTCATGTTATATAAATAAAGCATATATCATTTTTCTATTTATGATTGTGTCCATGTGTGTATAAAGATGCCCACACATGTGTTATTATCCTATCTCTCTCTTTGTTCTTTTCACATTACTTTGAGTTGCACAACTCAGGGAATTATTTTGTTTAGAAAATTTGCAAAATTGTATAATAATATAGATGCCTTCACATCTATATGGCACATCAATGCCTTTGGATACAATGTTTATTGTCAAGATGGTCAAGTATTCATGAAGTTTCCACGTCATTGTATAAAGGAACATGGATTACAGGAAACCTTTATTTATGTAAAAAGCCTAAATATTCAAGATCAACAACCTTGGGAGATTCTCCGTGAAATGCTCCAAAGGCCCTGTTGTGCCCTTGAAAAACTTAAAGAAAATGAAAAATGGACCAGAGAAAAGTTGGAGCATGAGAAGCTTCACTTCTCACCAGGAAAGAGAAATCTGGTATGGGGAAAACAAATTTGGATTCTGGATGGACGAATTGGGTAGGCCTGAGGCTTCGCAGCCTGATCACTTTTCTCCTTGGATTTCCTAGAGTAATTTTGGTACTTGGTTGTTATTGATGCCTTGTGGGTTTGAGTTTCTAGGTTGAGCTGTACCTTCCAAATGGACTAACTTGTGTTATAGTCAATATTGTTTGAATTTTTTTTCGAGGCATGCCCGTCAACCTTGGGTCAATAAGGGCTATGGTTCCTTAGCCCTACTCAAGAGACAGTGTTCTCGACATCATTCCCAGGACATTTAATCCAGTATATCTTTCATGGATTCCATTATCCGGTACACAATTCTCTATGGTTTAGAGGTTTGGGGACATTCTTTGTTAGAGTTTGTCTAGGCCATGAATTGAGAGAGTGCAGATTCTTCTCCTTTGGTGCTCCATCACAAGAAAACGGTTGGTTTCCATGCCCATCATCCTTGCCGAGTTTGGGACCCAGCCCCTTTGCCTTGAGACTATTTTCAGCCTAGTCTCACTCCTATGTTAGGTTCAGGGCTATGATGACTTAGTGGTAGGTTGAGATTGGTACTTGTACCTGGCGTATTTCTCTTCAAAGTCCATTGCTTTGGCTAGCCCCCATATTTGGGCTCATGGTTGGTTTGTTGGGCTCTTAGATCTTTTGGAGTTTGTGTGTATTTAAATAGACCGTCCCCCTCCATTCAGAGACTCACTAAATGCACCTGGCTGCCTCTTACCCACTAGGAAGTGTCACTCAGGATGACATCTATAGGCAGTGTACTCAGATCACTTTGACAGATCCACTGGGCATGTTACGTTTGATTTATGTGGAGCATTCCATGGAGCTGAGGGACAGACTTATTATCTAACCTCCATACACATGTCGTCACTGGATGCATGCTCTCTGAGTCTCTACATCTCCCTAGGCCAGTTTAGAGTGGGATCACATAGAATTTTGGTGGAGGCAGAGCACTAGGTTGACCAGTTAGAAAGGATTTGGAGAATTTTAGAGGTTGAGATTGAGGAGAATTTTAGTTTCACTACCATTTATTATGAGATCTCAGGGTGATTTCACTGTCTGTTTCGGAAGTCATCAACCCTTTTCAATTTCTTTTGATAGTTTGACCAACACTACTTGGCTCTATACATCCAGGAGGTCCTCAGTCTGCAGTCCCAGATTCTCTGTCCACCCCCTAGACTGACCTCCACTCGATTGATCACATCCTTCTTTCTGGTGCTCCCTGCTACCACGGATGCCAAGCAACAGATTGTTAGTAGTGAGGCTCCTGATTCTAGATCAGTGCAGACTCCAGGGGATGTACCCACTTCCTAGAAATCCTAGCATCGTTGTTGTTCTAGATCCCTTACCAATAGTTAGATAAGGCCACCCAGCCTCAGCAGTGGGTGACCTCATCTAGGCAACAACATAACACACAACCTAGACTATCTTCCATCTCCTCCTCCAAACAACACTCTATTTGTTGTTTCCTCCCTTCGGCCTCAGATGCTAGGGGAGCCAGTTCTAGTGGATCATGATATGCTTTCATTATTTCTATTCTGGATCACTGATATGCTTGCATTATTTGTATTCCAGATTCTGGGTCCACTTCTCCCAGATCAGTTTTCTGCTTTCAGTGCTTGGCTTGTCTTAGCTTAGAGAAGTACTTTATTTTACTTTCTGAATCTTGCTTTATTTAGAAGTCATTTTCTGTGCTCCTGGTATGTATCAGCGATTCAGCACTATTTCACTAAGCAGTCCCATTGACCTACTTTTGTGGTCATTTGTTGTACATTAGCGAAATTATCTGATCTTCTAAACTAAGATTAATCTTTAGACAGTATCATGGTTCTTCCTTGATTGAAAGTTGAAACTATACCAGTGATGATCTCTGCATTTAAGCTGCAATTCTTGGCATCAATATAGGTTTATCATATTTCCCTTTTTGTATTCTGGATGTAGTTTGTCAATTTAGGATCAGGTAATTTGGTCTCTGTCTTCAGTAGTTGCAACATTTATGATTTTTCTAAGATGAGGTTGGATGTGTATTATTTCACAGGTGCAAGCTGTTGTAAAGAAATATGATATCCTCTTTATTGCTGATGAGGTAACTGCCTATCTCATCCATCACAAAGTCACCGACTTGACCTTTGTAGTGTCAAACATGAGATTGCCATGACTGAAATATTTTGGTTTTGTTTTTCATTTGCCACAATTTTCTTCTCCATCCTTGTTTACCTGCTGCTTAGTTCAAATTTCAATCAATATTTTCCAGAAGTAGTTTACCTTGCAATCCTTTGTTGTCAGGTTATATGTGCCTTTGGAAGGTTGGGAACAATGTTTGGATCTGATAAGTACAATATTCAACCAGACCTTGTCTCAATAGCTAAAGTGAGCAGTAATATCCTTATTTTAACAAGTATGACTTTAATTCACAATATTTCACTTTGAAAAATGTGCTGAAACCCATGGTTTTTGTAATAGGCTCTTTCATCTTCATACATGCCCATAGGTGCAGTGTTGGTAAGCGAAGAGGTTGCTGATGTTATTCTTTCTGAAAGCAACAAACTTGGTATGCTCAAATATTCCTCTTTAGCCAAAAGACATTATTGACCTTTGTCAACTTCATTGTTATTTAAAATATTGTTTGATGATGTTAATTTAACCTCTCAAAATTTTCTTGTAAATTATTGTTAGGTTCTTTTGCACATGGCTTTACTTACTCTGGGCACCCTGTATCATGTGCTGTTGCATTGGAGACTTTGAAGATATACAAGTATGCCTTTTTTCCTGGATGCATTCTCTTAGAAATCTTTAGTGTTCTGTCTTGACTCTCACTTGTGTTCTATTTTCTTCTCTTCTTTGATAATTATTTCCTTTGGTTTGTTTGACAATAGAAAGATGTTGGAATACTACTTTGGATTTATGTTCGCATTGCTTTAGTAGTGTAAATGAGGCCGAATCTATGCTTCGTATTTCTGACTTTATGCTGATGCCAGAAAGCATCATTCTTGATTTTTTTCTAACCTTCTACATGTCCTTAGAGCTTGTTACCCTTCATATTGCACATGAGGGTTAAGACGTGTGATCATCATCACACATATTGATGGTTTTCATGGTGACATATTGGGATGCTGATGGGCATGAGGCATACATCTTCTTTTGCCTGAAGATAGTTCATTTTGATGGTTGTGGATCCTCTTACTCCATCATGGTGATGCATGGATTGACACATGTTGGTTCAGTGGTTTGTACGGTGGCTCATCTTTATGCATAGTTTTCTCTTCATGGTTACACTTGATGGTTGGATGGATAATGGTGACATTCTCCTCGGTGATATGATATGATATTGGTTGATGGCCCATCTATTAGCTATTTTCATTCCATTGGATCAGCTTTCTTGATGATGGTACAAGTTTCTTGCTTCATGGTATTGCTCCTTGCATATGTATGGATTGATGAGATATGACTCTTGTGGAGGAGCGCCCTTCTATTTGATATGTCTATTATATTCTTATGATGGTGCTTGATAAGATAGACAATGAATTTCATGGAGCACCCACCTTCTTGCCACATAGATTGCATGCATGTTACTTAATGTTGGTGATGGAGCGCCCTAAGGTTTTGAGGTAAACTTGGCATGATTTTGGCACTTATCTTTGAGGGGCACTCCACTTTTCACATGGTTGGCTTCATGACAGATACAATTTGCAAATTTTGAGAAAGTTGTCTGCCTTTTGAATCGTGACAACTGTTGCCTAGGGGTTGTGTCCCTTGCCTCGGGTGTTGCAAGTACTTGTGCGGAAGTACCTGTCTGATGCTACAAACATCGACACTCCCTCTTAGCGAGGAAGGTATTTTGTACCACTCCAAGTTTGTCCTTGAAGAATACACACTTCCTTTTAACCTAAGGTTTGGTCAGAATGTCTGCAACTTGCTCATCTGTGGAGATATACTGAAGCTTAACTTCTTGCTTCTGGATCCTATCTCGGATGAAGTGATACTTGATCTCAATATGCTTGGACCTGTCATGGAATATTGGATTTTCAGAGAGTTTGATACAACTCTGAATCCTGATTATCATAATATATCACCTTGGGATCCAACTCTTGATTAGATAATCCTGTAAGAAATTTGCAAAGCCAAATGGCTTCACAACTAGCCATTCTTGCTGCCATATACTTTGCCTCTGCTAAACCGAGTGCTACAAAAGTCTGCTTTCCGCTGAACCATGATATCATTGTTGATCCCAAGTTGAAGCAACACCTTGAGGTGCTCTTCCTATCTGCTGTACTCCCTGCCCAATTTGAGTCTGTATATCCCTGCAACCTCTCTCCATCTCCTCCAAGATATACCTCAGACCATATTCCATTGTACCTCTCAAGTACCTAAGCACATGCTTTGTTGCTACCCAATGCACCTGCCTCGGCTCCATCATGAATTGGCTCAAGGTGTTCGCAGCGAAACATATATTTGGTTTGGTGTTGACCAAATACATCGAAGAACCTATCAACTGTTTGTATAACATGGGGTCCACCAAATCTGAATTTGAAGTGACAAATTTCTTTAGATTGCTAACCATAGGTGTACAATCCTCCATCCCGAATCTCCTTAGGATCTCTACTGTGTCCTTCCCTTGACCAAGGAAGATATCATCTGATCTTTGTCATACCTCTAACCCCGAGAAGTAATTCATCAAGCTAATGTTCTTCATCTCAAATGCTGTTGCCAAATTTGCTTTGCACCTTGCTATAAGCTCCTCTATACCAGCGAGAAACAAGTCATCCATGTATAGCACCAAGATGAGTGGATTAGTCTTAACAAGTATTAAGTACAAGTTAGGATCCGCCTCACTCTTGGTGAAGCGCATTCTCCGCAAGAATCTGTCAATCCTGGAATACCTAGCCTTGGGTACTTGTTTGAGTCCATACAAGGCTTTCTTAAGCTTGCACACATGAGACTCCCTCTCATGTACCTTAAAGTCTTGAGGTTGTTCTATATATACTTCCTCCTCAATGATCCCATTGAGGAACACTATCTTTACGTCCATATGGTGATATCTCCAACACATGATTGAGGCAATAGATATAACAACTTGAATGGAAGCATATTCATTGATTGGAGCAAATGTCTCCTCGTAATCCACTCCCTCTTTTGGAGAGCATCATCTCGCCACAACCCTAGCCTTGAATTTCTTAATGCTATCATCTGCAGCATGCTTGATCTTAAAGATCCACTTGGAACTCACCTCTGACTTCTCCTCCGGTCTCAACACTATATCCCATACATCATTCTTCATGATGGAGGTGTACTCCTCAACCATGGCATCCCGCCAAACTTGTTGATCTGTCACTTACTCAAAACTGGAAGGCTCAGCATCAATGATGCTACTCATAAGCACCATATAGTTGGGAAACTTCCTCGGAGGCCTACTCTCCCTGACAATGCTCCTAGGAGCCTCAACATGCTCCTGAGTGTCCCTCAATGTCTGTGTCAACCATTGAGGTCTCCTGACAGAACTAGGAGGGGTTGTTGACTCCTCCTCACATGAAGGTTGGCTTCCTAAACTCGAAGCTACTGAGCGTTGCTCATCCTTCGGAGCCTTCTGCTCCTCATCCTCTGTCACTAGTGGTGGATCCTGAAACTTCCTAGATGCTAAGTTCTCCTTGAATTGAACATCTTTGCTCACAATAGTCTTCCTTTGTGTTGGTATGAAGATCCTGTATGCCTTTGAAGTCTTTCTATATTCCACAGGTATGCCCTTCTTTCCTAAAGGCTCCAACTTCTTCTTCTTCTCCACAGGAACATGGATGTATACTAGACAACCAAAGATCCTCAAATTTCCTATCTTTGGCTTCACTCTTGTGAATGCTTCCTCAAGAGTTTTGTCCCCCAATATCTTGAGGACTCCTGTTCTGCACATATACTGTTGTGTTACATGCCTCTATGCAAAGGAACATAGGAAGATCCTGGTCATGTATCCTAGCCCTAGAAAAACTGATGAGGGACCAATTCTTCTCTCCATAACCCCTTTCTGTTGAGGGTTGTATGAAACTGTCAACTCCCTCTTGATCCTTGCCTCCTTGCAGAAATCCTTGAAGTCATTGGAGGTGTACACTCATCCATTATCCGACCTCAAGACCTTGATCTTCTTCCCTATTTGGTTTTCCACCTGGGCCTTGAACTTGCGAAACCGACTGAAGACCTCATCCTTGGTATTCATAAAGAAGATCCAGGTTTTCTTGGAAAAGTCATCAATGAACATCGCATAGTATAGTGCTCCCTGCACTTATGCCACTGACATTGGTCCACACATCTGAATGTATAAGATCCAATATCCCCTGGGACCTTTTCTCGCTACTTGGGAAAGCAACCTTGGCATTCTTGCCAAGTGCACACCCTCTACACACTCTTTGCTGCTCAACGCTAACATCTCAAAGACTAGTGACAATCTCCCTCAGAATCGACAACGCTCTGTAGTGTAGGTGTCTCATCCTCCTGTGCCATAACTCACATAGGTTGTGACTGTCATGTATGAAGGCCTGAAAAGGCTTGCCCCACAACCTATATAAATTCCCCTCTCTAACCCCAATGCTCATTGTTGTGTCAGGGCTAGCTCCCTCTGGACATATGAGTACTTTCCCTCTTTGAAATGTAGCGACAAAGTGTCTGTCCTCCATAACTAAGATTGAGAGTAAATTTTTCCTTAGTCCTGGTAGATATAACACATCCCGGGCCTAAAACGAAGTACCTGACTCAAGTTGGAACAAAATAGTTCCCTTACCCTTCATTAAATACTTGGCATCATCACCAAGCTCCACATGGATCCCTGAGTCTTTCTCCGTCAAACTGTTGAATATCTCCCATGCTTCTGTCATGCGACGAGATGCACCACTATCCAAGTACCATGCATTCGTGGTGACTGTGTTGGTGGAAAGGCAGGAAACTAGTGAAAAATCACTCTCGAACTTCACAACAAACTCATCCATTTGAGTTTCTACAGACATTGCTACCTACTGCGATTTTCCTCTTCCTTCTTCGGACACTGAGATGCATAATGACCACTCTTGTGGCATGCAAAGCACTTGATTGTACTCAAGTCCTTCTTCCCCGACTGTGAGGTTGACCCCTTACCTTTACCTTTCTTGCTAGAACCCTTTCCTTTTCCCTTTCTTGTCTGACTGACAAGGGCTAGGTTTTCCTCACTACCTCCTTGCATGCTTGCTTTGGACTCCTCCCGAGTTTCCTCTTGGATGAAATCATCCTAAAGCCTCTCCCAATTGGGAAGTTTCTCTCGAGTGCAGATCCCCTTGACAAATTGTTCCCATGACTTGTTGAAATCATTCAATGCCACATTTGCAAGTTCTACGTCATCCACTTCCTCCCCAATGGCTGCAAGTTGAGCACGTGTCTGAGTGATCTTCATGAGATAGATGATAACATTGTCAGATCTTGACATCTGGATGGATCTGAGATTGTTTCTCAATATCATCTTCCTGTTCACGTTATCACTCTGGAACAAATCCACTAGAGCCTTGAACATTTCTTCGGCCGACTGTTTCTCTGCCACGTGAGGGATCAAACGATCCTTCATAGTGTCCACGATCACTCTTTGGGCTTTGATGTTCTTCTTCTCATGAGCCGCCAACTGAATTGCATCTGTCGGTACATGAACAACCTTCTCTACAATCTCCCAAAGGTCATGTTCCTTCAAAAGCAAGGTTACCCTCGCCTTCCAGGATATGAAGCTTAATTCTCCATCCAACCTGTCTTCAATCCTGAGACTGGTTGTTGCTATTTCTATATCTGAACAACCTGGTGTGGAATTAACCCTACTGATTTATAGATCTGCAAAAATATTTTGAAATCAGTTTCCTTAGAGTGAGAGCTCTGATACCATGTTAATTTTCTTTATCTAGTGCCTAGATAAATTATTACCTTGTGATTTCCTTGTTGAAAATTGGATTTGCAGCTCATAGAATAAATTATACTGACTAAATAATTAACCATAATAAACAAATCAGCGAAAGCAACTGGAAACCAAATTTCACACACAACAAATTTTCCCCTTCACAATCAACTCTTCATTCCAATAACTCCCAAGCTTACAAGGGGCTCCCAAACTAGGAAATCTGCCCACTGAGAATAGAAACAAAAATACAACAAACTCCTGACAGCCTGATTTGCTACCTAGCACCTTTGTCATCGACTGTACGACTCTGTATGCCCCTGATTGGCCTGTACAACACATATGTATGTTCCTTGTCGCTCTGTCTGACGTGTATATGCACCTTGANCACAATCAGCTCTTCATTCCAATAACTCCCAAGCTTACAAGGGGCTCCCAAACTAGGAAATCTGCCCACTGAGAATAGAAACAAAAATACAACAAACTCCTGACAGCCTGATTTGCTACCTCGCACCTTTGTCATCGACTGTACGACTCTGTATGCCCCTGATTGGCCTGTACAACACATATGTATGTTCCTTGTCGCTCTGTCTGACGTGTATATGCACCTTGATATACCTATTTCTACGTACCCGTGCCCTGTTGAACTTGATTTGTCCGTACCCATGCCCTGCACCGCCTGTAAAGCGCGGATGTATGCGCCCAATCCTTCTGTCTGACGCAGTTTGCATTCTTGTACAACCCGTACAATTGGAGGTGACCTTATGGGTTTATGTCATCCTGGCCAGAGGAGTAAATGGAGGTTAACAATGGGTTCAGATGAATTGGAAGAGTTATATGAGGCCCAACGTAGTCCATTCACCATCTTTCATCATCATGATCATTTCCCACAGTTCGCGCAGAGTTTTGTGGCATTCTGATGATTTCTGTAATTTTGGGTTATTATTTGATCCGGATTTTATGAGCAGAACGAAATGACTACAGATTATTAACAGGTGCTTAACACAAAATAACAGAGATACAGTAAAACTGGTTTTCTATTCAATAAGGAAATAGGCTGAAACTGTAAAATGCAGCGTAAACAAGCTTGCTGGAATGGTGGCGGCTGATCTTTGAGAAGAGATGTGACGATTGCGCTCATTCACAAGAAGATGATTACAATGAGGCTCTGAAGGCCTTTTTACAATAGACAGGAATGCCAAAAACCCTAGACATCCAAAAACCTAACCCTAGGAGATGAAGCGCCAAAAGTCATGTGGGCCCTGTTTGGGTAAGTTAGTACATCAACTTCGGGGGGTTGTAACTTTTGCATACGATCTCCGTTTTAGGTGTATAATAGCCCGTTGGAAAGGTATCGTCGAGGAGATTCATTTTGGGGGCTCAATCATGCCTTTGGCTATCATTGAGAAGCTCGATCCTGAAAAACCTTCATTTAGGCCCTTAAAATGGCCCCTGAAGTTAAAACTGCTAAAAATAGTAAATTGCCAAAATTTTCAGAAAATTGTTTTGAGTCAGTTGGAAAAGGTGGGTGGCCACCGATATCCACCTGGATCATTATTGAGCATACTTTAATTAAATACACTAAAAGTGTCATTTGGATCAGATGATCTGAGGGGATACCTTTGTTTTGTAATAGCTCGTTGGAACCAGGACGAAAAGATCTAAAGGATTGGATGATGAAAAAGGGACTTCCGACATCTAGGAATGTCTTAAAAAACAATTAAGCATGTTCCGACATTAAAAAGTGGTTAAAAAGGGTAATTAAATGAAAAGAGGGAAATAATGATCATGTGGATAAAGTCAACAGGGAAAGATCTAGAAGGGGTTTGGAGAAGTATAAAGGAAGGTTAACACTTCACCTTCCTCATGATGATTTGATCTCTTATTTGGAGTGCTTTTGGAACCAAGGTTTTTGTTGGGGTTTTGACAAAACCCTTCCACTATTGGTTTAGTTTCGGTGGTGCACCCTAGCTAGATAAGAGGGAGATCCATTCAGTATTTCCACTGGATCTTCACCTTATTGCAGGTTGTTTACAGTCTAAGAGAGTATCGATTTGCTTGAAGGGTTTGTGAGGGGACCGATCTAGTTTATTTGCAGGACTGTAGCTGGAAAGGTTCGTGTGGTTTCCTTGAGAGCCCATTTCATCTTTGTGCAGGCCATAAGACTGTGAGGAGGCTGCAACTGTCTCATAGAGGAGTTTGTGGGCTTCTTAGAGGGTCTATCTACCTTTTTGCAGGCCTGTGGGTAATTAGAGAAGTTGTAGGGGCACTTTGGAGGATTTGTGGTTGCCATGAGGACTCGAGCTCATTCATTTTGCAGGGTCGAGTGACTATAGGAGGACATGGTAGTATTTGTGGGAGTCGTCTCCCTTCATTCTACAGGTCCGTCGTAGGGCTCACGACTGAGTAAAAAGGGCCACTATTGAGTTGAGGTTATGTAGGATTGGTGAGTGGATGGGTGAGCCTCAAAGAGTAGCATATCCCTCGATGATTTATCTTCATCAGGGGTATCACCAAATGAGCGTTAGGGAGCAGGAGAGTCATAGGTCTGCTTCCAGACTCCATTATGATTTCTTGGTCATGCCCTTGGGGATGACCAACACACTAGTCATTTTCCAGTGTTATGGGCAGTGGGAAAGGAATCTATTGTTGTTATTTGATGCCCTTAGCAAGACATGGGAGGTTCACTTGAGTCGGTTGGATGAGACAAGTGGGATTATGGCTATGATAGCGTCATTTCATTTGGACCATGTGATCAGTGCGCAGAGTACACAGGAGGAGATCCAAACTCTGTTGTATTGGTTCACAGAGATTTCAATAGGCGTTGATGGACTTCCAGTTTGGTGGTGGGCTCCTGGCATTCATCAGAGTAATATACTACTTTAGATGATGAGGATGATCGACAGAGTCGTGTTAGTAATTGGGTTGTGTCATTATGGGGATGTTGTGAGAGGAGTTGTTGAGCCTCGTTCCATATGTCGAGATAGACTTTCCCTCATGATACCCATGACCAATTCTATGTGCAAGTTGGCAGACTTTGATTTCACTGAGATACTTTGGCGAGACATGACCCAGGATAGTGAGTTCAGTCCTTTTTGGGATTTCAGTTTAGGGGTCTAGGAGAGGAGAGAGCAATCCGAGCATGGTGATCAGACGGTTATGATCATAGGGGTACAACGTTAGCATGATGGCTCCTCTCGGAGATTAGCTTGGGACCGTGGGACTATAGTGTTTGACAACTCGACGACCGATAGAAAGGAGATGGACAGTTCTCTCTTTCCGGAGTTTACTCTTGAGGTGCTTAGGATTGGATATTTGGAGGAGTGGTTGATCGAGTTTGTGCAACTTCTGATTGCTTGGATTATCAGGCAGTCAGATGGACTCTTGTATTAGCACCTTGCAGATCAGTGCTATGAGTGGAGAGTGTTTCACATCATACAGACATGCTCGAGGGAGGTTCGCATGGAGGGGCTTCGCGAACGATGTAGGGGGAGAGTGTACGACTTGTCAGCAGAGCAGGTCAGGGCACACTCATCACATAGGATTGATGCAGTCTTTGGCCATTTCTGGGTGAGAGTGGGAGATCATATTGATAGATTGCATAACAGGTTTTTCAAGGGTACAATGGGCAGGTAGTATGTGTACAACAATCGAGCAGTCATCAGAGCTCACACACTTATTGTTGATTTCTTCGGAGTATGGGGTAGCACAAGTGACAGAACTATCGAGTAGAGGGATGTTTAGAGTTCATGAGCAACTCGGAGTCATTTCCAGTGATCGAGACAGACTTCTTTTTTTGACATTCGAGATAGAGTTTGGCAGTGGATTTACAGGCCGTGACTTCACCTGGGTGCGTATGTAGGATACAATTCATTGTAGCAGGTTGAGCCCTTACAGGTATTTCAACTTGGAGTACCAAAAGAGGAGAAAACAAACTGGGCACGATGGTTGGATGGTTATGATCAGAGTGGCGCAGTGTCAGTATGGTGGTCCCTTTATGACATTAGCTTGGGACGCTGGTATTTCAGTATTAGACAGCTCAACAGTTGACACAGAGACGAGAGTCAGTTTTTCCTTTCATGAGATTGGTTCCCTAGTAGAGCAGTCCTTTGTGGGGTTGATCGAGTTGTTGCAGTATCAAGTTGTTCTACTTATCGACCATATTCCGGAGGCCTCTTATGTCAATACCTTACTGGACCACGCTCTAAGCAGAGGATGCTTCACATCTTACAGGGTGGTTTGGGACCCTTGTATCATTTTCAGTTTCAGTAGGTTTTAGACGATGGAACTATTGAGATTAGTACCTGAGGAGGTGTTCCCCATGTGTTTTCCCTCCTTAGCACATGTGGGAAAGTCATTTGGCACTTTGTCCTTAGTCCTTTATGTCTATTTGTACTTTGACTTTGGTTAAAGTGCAAAATGTCACTTTTGGCAAAAGGGAACATTAAATCACCTTTTTGGTGATTTTGAGGTGACATAAAGTGACTTAGGGAATTAACCCAAAAGTGGGTTTTGAGATTACATTTATGAGAGGTGATCTCAACCTTTGATTAGGGATGATCTCATCCCTTGGATCTTAGGTTTTGTTTTTCTTGCCTAAAGAGGGTAAAAGGCCAAAGGAG
>JASDQU010030536.1:4731-17415 GCA_032191745.1 Picea mariana | reverse complement strand
AAGGTGCACAGCTGGAACAAGTGGTCACCATAGTGGAATAGTGCTTGGAAGGACCTATCACTGAGAGAGTCATTCAGGAGTGTTCCAATCAAGAGGCCTTGGCGAAAAAGAAAGTCAAGGTAGCTCGAGGCCTTCGAAGTAGAGTTTCCCATATCAAAGTGACTTGGGACGAGTCACAGGTGAGTGTTGGGGGCTTGTTGGCCCTTGACCAAGTCTTGGAGAAATTTGGTCATGTTGACCATTTTTGGGACTTCGACAGGTTGGTCGAAGTCGGAGCGCTAAGGCGAAGCGGAGATCGCGGGATCTCACCCCCTTTTGTGGCATTTTTGGGTTTAGGGTTTATGTGATGGGTATGGGATATCAGACCGTGGGTTTACCCATGCTTATGCCTCATTTGTAATGTATAAATAAGTATCCAGGCAATGTAAGAGCAGTTCAATCAGTAGTTGGATCTATGTGATCAACTTGGCTTAGTGCATAACTGGTTGGCTTTGTGCATACTATGTATTGAGACTTGCAGAGCTAAGTGCAAGCATTTGTAAGTGTTGTGTGCACAGACTGTGTAAAGGCTCTTTGCTTGGGCCTAACTCAATTAAGTAGGATTTGGTGAGGTGCGCACAGATATCTTGTCCTATGCAGAGTGGTTTTTGTAGCTCTGTGCATGTAAGAATATTGGAAGAATCTAATAAAAGAGGAGAAGAGTTGGTGGACGTAGCCCCACGCTGGGGGTGAACCACGTATATCCTGTGTTGTGATTACTTTGTGTGATTGATGTGATTTATGATTAGTGTTGTAATCTTTGTATATGTTAGATACATCTGATGTAGTATCTTAGTGCTTAATATCATGAATGAATGCTAGATCTGTTTGATGCTATGTGCTAAATGGTTAGATATGCTTAGATCTGGTTGAATACTGCGTTGTTCTATAATTAGGTTTTTATCATGTGATGTGAATCAGGGTTAAATACTAATGAATGTTAGCTACTAAGTGCTTTGTTAAGTATTTTGATCACAGATCTGTGTCCCAGCTAGGTTGTAGACACTTGAGTCTTGCAACCCCCCCTGCCTCTACCTCGGGTGAGACTTCATCTGCTTCGCAGGTGTTGCCGAAAGGGCCAGTAGTTAGGGTTTTTTTCATGCATTGTTGAAGCGTTCAACCCTAGGTCTGCCCCTGTGCCAACAACACTTTCCAAACTTGTCAAGGTTGCTTAACGACCCAATTTTTCATGATCCGCGTTGACCCCCCTGTCGACTAAGTTTCCCTCGGATATTTCGAAATTCGAAGGAAAGCCTGGCTAAGATATAGGTGATCACGTGACAAATATCCACCTATGGTGCTCATCAAAATCACTTTGAGATGACTTTGTAAAGTTTCACCTATTTCAATGCACTCTTATCGAGGGTGCTGCAAAATGGTACATTGAGCTTGACCGCTCAAGATATTCTTACTTTAGCGATTTGGCGACAGTTTTCCTGAACCATTTCCAATTACCTGTGAGATATGATGTCGGCACTGAATTGCTGACCAAATTTGAGCATACTAAGGCTGATCATATCTCAGATCAAATTCGATAATGACAGCGTCGAAAGAGCTTGATCAAGGTACAAGTCCCACCGGCTTTCCTCTTGGAGTGGTTCCTGAAGTCTTTGGTACCACAATTATCCAAGGAAGTTGCAACTTCAGGAGTGTTTTCAGAGGAGGAGGCGATAATGAGAGTGCAACAGCTCAAACTGATATACTCTCAGTCTGCCTTACTCTATGAGATTTTTCCAGATGTTCCATGGTCCATCCTTGACAAGGCCAGAAAAAAGTTTTGACCACATGTCGATGGTATAGTTGGTTCATCACAAGGAAATTTCATTGATCAGTTGTTAAATCAATTGCAAAAATTGTCAATACAGCAAAAAGTGGCCATCGAAACCTCTGGTTGAGTTGCTCCCCCTACCCAAACATCAGACGTACATAGTGTGTAGTCGACAAACCCCAAGGCCAACCAACAGCCTAAAGGAAAGAAAAAACAATGAAACAAGAAGGGTAAAGGGAATAAGAAACCTAACAACAATGTTGGTGGCTGCAACACAAAGAAGATAAAGTTGAAGTATCCATGTAACCTTTGCACGGAGGACCATCTGACTCACATGTTCCCTCAACTTGCGGAGGCCTAGAAGTCATTGGCGCAGCAGCAACCTGTTGAGATAACGAACCCATTTCCACATGGGTAAAATATGACTCAATCCTCTTCGAGCATGGATGGGGGCATTCAGGGAAGCCCCGTGTATTCTAATAATCCCTCGATCATGAACTTTTACATGATGAAAGGTGATGCTTACATAGAGACTAAGGCACATGATTACGGAATGCCAGAATCTACCGAAAAGGGTAAAGAATCCAAAAACCCACTTTTTCCTCTCCAGATTGAAAGGGAAATCGGTGAAACAATGACATGCATCCTGAAATGGGAATTCAAGAAAGCTTCTCATAATCCAAACGTGAGGGCCACCTAGAAATACTCTGTGGTGGAGGATTTGTCACAAACCCCTTGCGCGATGTCTACTTTGGAGGTCCTCCAGAGCTTCCCTTCACAGAGAAAGGTTATGTTATCCTCAGTAGGATCTGCAGAGACTTGTAATCCAGGAACGATCATTCTCGATACGACTGACTTGAAACCTCATCTCCATTACCACGTTGTGTTTCAAATAGTAGTGGCTTACCCCACGAAATATTTTACTCAGAATATCTTCTAGATGGTGGTTGATGAGGGCGCCTTGACCTACATGATGTCGTTGGCATGTTGGAAGGCCATCGGCCAAACTATTTTTTCTTCATCACCTACTCTGCTTACTGCTTTTGACAATCATTCTTTAATACCACATGGAATCATCCCTTCTTTCCCCATGCAGTTAGGAGGGAAGACTGTGTGCGTTGAATTTTAATTGGTCAATGCGCCTCTCGACTAAAACCTTTTATTAGGAAGGATTTGGACCTATGAAATGCATGCAATGGTTGCCATAGTTTTTTGGGTCTTGTTGTTTCCACATGAGGGTTGAATCGTAACCATTGACCATTTTTCCTTCTCATGGCCTGACCCTTCATCGAGGGCATCCACGGTCCTGATGATTCACAACCCTCAACTCAGCATCATCAATGTAGGGGTTGGTTTGTTCCCACCATTGATGGGTACTTTAAATTACCCGCGTCCTTCTGGCAATGTTAAGCTTATATCGGTTTCCCCCAACGAACCTAGGGCTGAAATCTTTCAAGTGTCATCATTCTGAACGACTTACTTTCATGATCTGTGGACTCTTCCTTCCCCATCAGCCATGATGGAAGGGACAGGGCATTTGGGCAAGGCCATGCCCTTGTCTACGATAGGATTTGCGTACAGTATTGTCCAGCAAGCTTCGGCTAACCCCGATCTGACTCCCACACGGGAGTTAGATCTAGTTCTCGAGCCTATTTGGTCTCAAGGTTCCCTCTACACTATATATTCTTTAGACTTGGTATTTCCCTCTAATGAGGCAATTATAGAGGCATTGACCAGTCCAAACAAACCCTGGGATGATATCCATCACATATATTATTTCCTCCTGGATTTAAGAAAAATAGAGGCATATGAATTCGTGTTGACTATGACTGGAGATAGGTCTTGTACTATTAATCCTATGGCTATGCACATAGTTTATGTTGAGGGTAATATGATGAGTATCACTAAAACAATCCCTATAGATATCTCCAGAACCCTTGGCATCGTGTAGAAAGTTTTCATCGGAGCAGAATGCTCCCCCAAGGAGATTCAAATCTATACAAACTTATTTAAGGAATTTTGCGACATTTTTGCCTAGACTTAGGAGGAAATTCCAGGAATCAATCCAAGAATGGTCGAACATGAGATAACGACTTATCGTGATGCCAATTTGGTCTAATAGAAGCTTCATCCAGTGAATCCTCGAAAATCAGAAGCTATTAAGGCTGAAGTAGAGAAACTGCTTAAGGTCGGTTTTATTTACCCCATTCAGTTGACACAATGGGTGTCAAATCTCGTTATGGTTAACAAAAAATAGGGTACGATTCACGTGTGCATGGACTTCTATGACTTGAATAAGGTCTGTCCAAAGGATAATTTACCCGCCCCATTCAATGATCAGATTTTCAATGAATGCACAGGCTGTGAGGTCTTTTCATTCATGGATGGTTTTTCGGGATATAACCAGATTCAGATCAAACCCAAAGACCAGCATAAAACGGCTTTAATATTTTTGTGGGGCACATTTGCTTATCGTAATATTCCTTTTGTCCTGAAGAATGTTGAATCCACTTTTTAGTGGGCCATGTCTTTTTATTTCCACAACATTAGACATATAGTCGAGGCTTATCTCGATGATCTAGCATCATTCTCTCGCAAGAGATATGATCATCTCACACACCTCCAACTAATCTTCGAATGATGTCGCTACTATTGGATTTGCTTGAATCCTAACAAGTGCAGTTTTTGTGTGATGTCGGGTCATCTTTTAGGTTTCATAGTTTCAACAATAGGGATCATGGTCGATCCTCTTAAGTTTGAAGATATAGTTCAGTTGCATCCCCCATGCACAGTCCCCCAGCTTCAGAACTTACAGGGGAAAGAAAACTTTCTTTGGCG
Source organism: Picea mariana (assembly GCA_032191745.1). Lineage (NCBI taxonomy): Eukaryota > Viridiplantae > Streptophyta > Pinopsida > Pinales > Pinaceae > Picea > Picea mariana. The sequence goes on along the minus strand of JASDQU010030536.1, from coordinate 12,770 downwards.
TTTTATCACAAACTATGTTGAGATCACTAAAGGGTTCATGTGTTTATTGAAAAAGGGAGTCTCTTTCTATTGGGATGAAGCCACTCAGCGCTCTTTTGAAGCATTGAAATGCACCCTTGCATTTACCCCTCTGCTCTAGCCTCCCAATTATACTAAAGATTTCTTATTGTACTTGGCCATTGCAGAGTCAACCATTGGTTTGGTCTTGGTTCAAGAGGATGATCTACTCGAAGAGCACGTGATTTATTACCTGAGTCAAGGCCTGGTTGGGCCAAAACTCAAATATTCCCATGTTGAGAAGCTTGCGTTTGCAGCAGTGCATGTGGTCCATCATTTCTGTCATTATATCATGCTTCGCAAGACCACCGTCATCATCATTGTGAATCCATTTCAATATGCATTGACACGACGCGTCATTGGCAAAAAGATTAGTATATGGATTGTAATCCTCAAGGAATTCGACTTGGATTTTGTGTCCGTGAAATCCAAAAAGTCGTTGGTCTTTGTGGAACTTATATCAGAACTTCTGGTCGAATCAAGTGATGTTACGCCCGAAGAATCACCTATTAAAGGAGATATTTTTTTGATCACATTTTTGGACCCCTGGTATGGAGATATACTAGTCTATCTCCAGACTTTGAATTTCCCTACTTCTAATTATCGCGATGAGCGTCGACAAATTCACCATCAAGCATGAAACTATCTCATACTCGATGACACTTTGTATCGTTGAGGTGTACATTGCATTCTTCGTTGATGCCTTATACATGAGGAAGAAAAACTCGTTCTTAACGACTGCCACACTGGAGCATGTGGTGGTCATTTTTCTGGGTTGACAACAACCCAAAAGATTTTATGAGCTAGTTACTTTTGGCCTATGTTAATCAAGGATTGCATCGAGTCGATAAATAAGTGTTGCCCGTGTCAGATCTTCTATCATAAGATGAGGGAACATCCTTCTCCCATGTTTCCCATCAATTTTGTTGGTCCCTTCACCAAGTGGGGGATTGATTTTACTACATGCCACTTAGCTTCAGCCAGGGGGCATTGTTATATAATCGTAGCGGTAGACTACTTCACAAATTGGATCGAGGCTATGCCAACGTTTAACAATGATGGTGAAACAACAGCTCTCTTCATTTTTAACCAGATAGTAGCAAGGTTCGACATCCCAAAGGAGATTTTCACTGACCATGGCAGTCACTTCTAGAACAAAATGATCTTTGAGTTAACATCAAATCTTGGGTTCAGGCAAGAGCATTCATCACCCTACTACCCACAAGAGAGTGGTTAGGTAGAGGCTGTGAATAAGTCCCTCAAGACTATTATGCAGCAAACGATCAATTATTCCAAATAAAATTGTCATTTGATGTTGTACTTGGCGTTATGGGCCTACTGAATGTCTGTAAATACTGCCACTAGTTTCTCACCTTTTCAACTCGTTGATGAGTAGGAAGAAGTCTTGCCTATAGAGTGTCAGATCCCATATTTAAATTTGGAAGTAGAGTTATTTCCAAACACTTCACCGCTTGAGGAATGCCTATTATATCTCAAGCAGCTCAATGAGAAATTTTTTGATGCAACCTTGGCCAAGGAGGCTCACAAGAAATGAGTCAAGTGTCAATATGATAGGTCCTTTCATCCTCAGATTTTCTCCAAAGGTGACCTTGTCCTATTCTATGACCAAGATAAGGATCCCCTCTGGGCAGGCAAGTTTAAACCCATGTGGTTTAGACCTTTCATTGTGAAAGAGGTCTTAAAGAAGGGTGCTTATCATCTGGTTGACTTTGAGGGAAATGACTTGGTGGATCCTAGAAATGGGATCTACCTCAAGAAGTGTTACTCGTAGGTTGGTCACCTGGGTGACTTCTTGTACATATGTATAGTTCTTGTACAGTTTTTTTTTGTCTTTTTATTTTATGGACGTGTCGTTATTTATGTCATATTTTTCACTATGGCAGGTGTCAATTGAATCGGAGGTGTTCTTTGGGTTCGCAAACGATGCTAGTTGACACACTCGAAGGCTTGCTTCCGCAGCTTGGGTGATTTTCACACCTCAAGGCCAATTTCTATCTTCTAGAGGTATCTTTCTAGGTGACGCCACAAACAATGTCGTCGATTATAGTAAAGTGATAGAGTTTCTTCGCGACACTTTTTCGCATGGAATTTATCACCTACGGGTTTACTTAGATGCTTAGTTGGATGCGTCCTAGTTAAATGGATTTTATCGTGTTTATGATCCTACTTTACACCAAAATTTCCTTAGGGTACGTCTCTTAGAACTTTGCTTTGATTGCATTACGTATATCCATGTTCCTAGGAGATTGAGTCAAATGACAGATACTCTATCTAATCAAGTATTAGATTTGTATGTTGCACACACATAAAAAGAAGCACACACATACACATGTACATACATTTGTAAAAAATGTGATCCATAAGACATAAAATATGTATATATATATATATATATATATATATATATATATCAAAAAGTGGCAGAGTACATAGGTGGGTGCGAACGGCTCAAAAATAATAATCCGGTATACATCACGGGGCTTATGCCCTCAAAAATATACAAAAGTTCCCTCGACACATAATGAATCCATCCTATCTAATCTCAGGACCTACTTCCATGTCGTAGTGAACGATGATGTTTTCCAAATGCCAAAAAAGTTGGACCTAAGTCTATGGCACCCCAACTACATGAGGCTGCATGGATGGTGGGAGATCCTCGATCTCGACCATGGGAACTGCACGAATGAGAGCAGTGAGGTTCTGCTCCACCCGTCTCAAAATTCTCTCAGCTTCTTTGGCTGGAGGTCCCCCTGTGACTGTTGGTCCGTCGGTTGTTGTTGCCTCTGGTCGAGGACACCACCTAGTCCTCGAGAATTCTATCGGGCACACTGGTCCCACATCTATACATAATAGATAGATAGTTTTCATTACTCTGATACATATAAAAAATGATATATATAAAATAAATTAAAAATTAAATAACTTTAAAACACACGTCCCTATTTCTCCTCTCTCCTCTCCAGGAGGTATGGGCATGTCTAGATTTCTAGAAAAGTTGATTCCAACATAGGGGTAGTCCTCTATCATTGGAATCTTCCATGCCCACCAATCGAAGAATTTGTCATTGAAGGCCTCTATGGTCCTTCCTCCCCCCTATCGTGGCAGCAATGCTGCCCATCTACACACTACTAGGAAGGAGGCCACATGCCCCTGTATTATCTCTCTCAGACTCAGAATGGGTACCCTATTGAAGAAGAACGAGCACAAAATGGTATTGAACCTGAATTTCTTGTTTCTATACTCACGGTAATATGTAAGTTGCCTATTCATGCAAGTGAGCATGGTCATGCTCCAATCAAACATACATGCATCTAGGCAATACATGTGCGCTCGAGAAGCCTGGTAGACGGTCACGGATCCAGTGATCAGCCCAATGAGAAGTAGGATCACCTTCAATGACAATTTGGTGATCTTGTTGATGGGCACTTGAGAACCTACTTTCTCAGTGCCAACCTTGCAGTGCATCCCGATGTAGTCAGCGATGTTGAAGGGCCTAGGGATAAATGTACATAGGTTGAACAGTTCCCCTCTCTTTGAGACTCTAGTCAAGAAATATATATCCTCAGTCGTCGGATTCAACGAATTCCCCTCAATCATAAATGTCTTTGTGTCTGGGTGCCAGTAATCCACCAGGTCGTTCAGTAGCTTGGGTTGTGCCCTCATAAGCAGACACCAGAAGAACTTCCACAGCCCACATTATTTCAATGTGGAAATGGCAATAGGATCCTCATCGACCAATATATCGATCTCCTCATGTTCCCTCTCCCTCCAGTGGACATACATCATGTTCCATGATAGTTCAAAGGGGAGTTAGCTCTTGCATATTTCATTTTTTCCATTCTTTTGAGCGTGTACGTAGGTTGTTTTGGACACAATCATGTATGTCCGTGGGAAGACTATTTTCTTCCCATGGACATATGTGGGTTTTCCTTGGACATCCCACCTACACATAGGGCCGCCCTTTTTTAGGAGAGCGTGCCCCCCAAAAAAACCAAAAACAATGCACAATTGAAGAATGGAAATGCAAGAGGGATTAGTTTATACTTGGTCTGAGAAGAAGTTCGTTTCTTCCTTTGAAGCTCCCAGAATCAAATTCTTTATAAAAGGGGTCTTTTTTACCTTTTGGTTAATTTTCAAATTGCAATGGTGAAAATGAGTTGTCTACTTCTATTTATAGACTGTTTTGGCCCTTTTTGCCACCTTTTTATCCCTTTTGTCATTTTTTCCGACTTAGAAGTCATTTAATTTGGTTCTTGAGTTTCTTATTGGATGTTACGATGCACTTTGCCTTTTGGTTTGGTAACTTTTTTGGGAGATGGGTCATTTTTAAAGGTCCTTTGGTAAAAGTCATTTTTTCCAACTTTTTGCATATAAGTTAGGATTCCACCCCCACTTTCTGCATCTCGTTGTCTTTTCCACTTTGCCATAGGATCAATCCCACTGAAGTGTGACACGGAACTGTCATTGCTACTTTAGAAGTGTCGTGATTTGCTGGTAGAGGCTACCTTTACAGGGATGCACTAGATAGATCCTTGTTGCATTTTGGCGTCCATGTTGTCTATATTAACTTTAGGCTCAGGATTCCTTGTTAGTCATGTCATGATTACGAGTTTGAACCTCATTCGTGTGATGCACCATCACTCTTGGCCTCACCCTTGGGACTCCCAAAATGAGTATTCTTTGTTGTCTTTCCAGCTAGCTTTAAAATCCGAAAGTAAAATCCAATGAGACTACATTTATGCTTTTCAATCTTATCGGATTAACTGAGAAAAGTAACCTCCTGGAGTCTTCTCTAAGCCATTTTCAGACTCTCTAAACATGAAAATATTGTCGAGCGATCTTGTTTCCCTTCATGCTCGCCAAACTAAAACTTGAAGGCACGTCTATCCGGAGGTAGTTTACCCTTTTTTCGGTCTGGATGGTCAATTGTACGAACAAAGGTATACTCTAGGAACTTCGGTTTGCTAGAAGAGTATTCTCAGGTACAAGTTTAACCCTTTTTCGAGCCTGAGGGACTAAATTTATCACAAAGGAACATTCTCCTTGGTTTTGGTTTATCACCTTTTTCAGGCCTTGGAGATTACTTACGAAAAAGGAACCCCCACGGAGTCCATAGTTGTGCCCTTTTCAGACGCCCTAAAATTGAAAAGATCATCGAGTGACCTTGTTCTTTCACACTCATTAAATTGGTCCAGAAGAACATCTACTGGCATGATTTTACCCCTTTTTCGGCATGTAGATTATGGAGGAAAAAGGTACACCTCGGGAGATTCGTCTCACCGGGAGAGTTCTCCTTAGTAAATTTTATACTTTTTTGAGCTAAGGAGACTAAATCTAGAAAAAGGTTGTGAATCCATAGTTAAGCTCTTTTCAGACTTCTTAAAATTGAAAATATTGTCGAGTGATCTTGTCTTTGTCACACTCATTAAAATGGTTTTGAATAGACGTCTTTTCGGTGCTAGTTTACCCCTTTTTCGAACCAACTAGACTATTTTCAAAAAAGGTACCCCAGTGGAGTCTTATTTTACATTTTTTCAGACTCTCTAAACATGAAAAAACTACCGATATTAACTTCTCTGGGTTTGTTAAAAATTACATTGAAGGGGGTTTCATTGTGTCTTGCTAATAAAAATTTTCATCTCTGTGTCTTTGGCCTAATGTCAGCTCCATGTTTCTCTCAACTGAACCTTTGAAGCATGCCTTATGTGCAAGCCTTGTAGCACTTTGCCTCTATGACTTGACACCTTAACCCATGGAGGAATTTTCTCGAGTGTCCTTTTCCTGCACATGTCTCCTTTCTCTGAGCATTAGTGTGTTCCTTGTGCTTGGAACTAGTATGCTTGAGACACTCGTTCCTCCTTTGTATCGTAGCATTCTTTTATTCTTTTTCAATCTCTTTAAAAATTTGAAAAAGACAAAAAAAATCAAAAACCCAAAAAGAGGGGACGGGAAATATATATTATTTTTGGGCAGCACAATGAGTCGCCCTTGGAAAAAGCAAATCCTTTCATTTGTTCATAAAGCCTTGGGATCTAATGTGACCTTAGGAATTTGTTCTCGCTACATAGAGTTGTGTCCTCCTCCATTTGGTTACTCTTCCAAACACACAAAGATTTTGTGTTGCCTCCTGCCTCATGAACTTATTGTAAATTTTAACCTTGTACAATATCTACTACAAACTGATATTCAGAAAAGAACGGAAAAGATACAATGGCAAATACAAACATTACACAGAAATTTTTCACCTGGAAACCCAAACCGGGAAAACCAGCATATATTATATCCAACATTGTGTTACATTGTTTACAATACAATATACATATAGGAGCCAGCAGCATCCAAAACCCTAAACCAATGACCTGGATTAGTCCAAAACCCTAATTCCTTAACCGGAAATAGAAAACCATCGGCAAAAAACCATGTGCCGAAAAACCACCTAATATCATGTGGTCCCGGAAATATGTCGTCTCGGTAATATGTCGTCCCGAAAATATGTCATCCCGAAAATATGTCGGCCCGGCAATATGTCATCCCGAAAATATGTCGGCCCAGAAATATGTCGGCCCGACAATATATCGTCCTGGAAATATGTTGTCCCGGAAATATGTCGTCCCGGAAATATGTCTTCCCAGAAATATGTCATACCGAAAATATGTCGCCAGGTCCCATCTTTCTTCTGCACCAATATGATTGGGCTCCCACAAGGCGATGAGATAGGACAGATGTGCCCCTTGTGGAGAAGTTCTTAGATCTTCCTCTTGATCTCCTTGTTTTCTAACAGAGAGTGGCGGTAGATAGGCCCATTAGATAATGGTGCACCTAGGGTCAGATCAATGGGATTCTTGACCTGGTAGTGCAGAGGTACCCCGATAGGAGAGGAGAAGACATCTGATTATTCTTCCATTACCTTATCCACTTGCTTTTGTTGTGTGGAGAGATCAGTCACAGAGGCCTTGGATGTGGTTGCGATCTTTTTCTTACTCTGAGAGTGAATCATGAAGAAGACAAATTTCCCAGTCTGAGAGATGACCTTCCTGCATTGCTTGGCAGAGATCAAGGAAATAGCACTAGGAGGGACTGCCTCGAGTATCCTGTACAATTTCTTGTTCAAAGTAATAATAACACTACGAGGCCTAGACTCATATATAGCATGATGTTTCCATAAATAAGGTTGTCCCGAAAGAACATTACAAACTTTGAGAGGAGAAACATCACACAATACCTTGTCTTTGAAGGGCTTGATGTCGTACGATAGTCGACATTGTTGGCTGACGTGGAAATCGCTTCCTTGGTAGAGCCATCTAATAGTGTAGGGTTGTGGGTGTGGCATTTTCGGCAGGGCCAGCTGCTTGATGACCTCTGCTGAGATGAGGTTCTTTTAGCTACCACTATCAACGATGAAGTGCAGCGGGGTGCCTTTTACCCACATCTGTGAATGGAAAAGGCCCTCACCTTCTTCTAGATCATCTGGTTCATTAGGTTGCAGCTTGGTGGTAGAAATTGTGGCACTGGGCTCCACATCAATGATTTATCTTCCCCTTTATAATTCTGACTCAGAGTCAGAACCCACATCTGATTCATAGGCTTTCACTTCGGCCACCAGCGACTGCTTTGAATGACAATTGGCAATGTTATGCCAAGGGCTCTTATGGAACTCGGACCACTTCCCGATATCCTTCTTTGTCTTTTTGGTGTCCTTCATTGCTTGCGGCTTGGACTGGTTGTCTTGATACTGTCCATCTTTTCTATGTCCTTTGTTCTGTAGGTTGGGGTCGCCCTTTCCTGGTTTTTTCTACGAGGGGTTCCCAGGCCCAAATTGTCATATCTTTTGTTTGAGCTTCTGCTCGATTTTGATGGCATATCGATAGGCCGCGCCCAAGGACAAGATGTCCAGAAATTCCATTCCAGTCTAGATATATCTATGCATAGCACCACGGTACTTAAGCACCAGATCTCACTCT
>JASDQU010030535.1:0-11096 GCA_032191745.1 Picea mariana | reverse complement strand
GGGCCCATTTACCACAAGTGCACCTTTATGATAAATGTATCCTATCTCCCTTTGTCTACAGCCCAATCTAGGAGAAGGTCCGCCCAATGTTGAAACATCAACACTCCCTCTTAGCTAGGGAGGTATCTTTCCACAGTAGTACACAACTACTATCCAGTGGTACACAACCACTGCTAGTAGCACACAACTACTATCTAGTGACACACAGTCACTGTCAGTGGTACATAACCATTGTAGTAGCGTACACAACTACTGTCCGGAGACACACAGTCTCCGCCAGCGATACACAACCATTGTAGTAGCAAAAGGTCTATCACACATGGCACTCCCATGTGGAATTCTAGAGGCTACTCCCTCTAGAAACACTAGGGTCAATTCCCCATAGTGTGTGACGTCAAGGTAAACTCCTTTGACATGTCCTCATGTGCTCTCCACAAGGGACGTTGGGTTATAAGCCCAAACCCACTTATCCCTTCTCGGATAAGTGTTCCACTTATCCCTTCTCGAATAAGTGTCCTCACACATTAATTCAACTCAGTTCACAGAGAAGTATGATCTAGAGAATGTCTGTCACACATGGCACTCCCATATCGACTTCTAGAGGCTACTCCCTCTATAAACACTAGGGTCAACTCCCCATAGTGTGTGACATCAAGGTCAACTCCCTTGACATGTCCTCATGTGCTCTCCACAAGGGGCATTGGGCTATCCCTTCTCGGATAAGTGTCCTCACAGATCAACACACTTATCCCTTCTCGGATAAGCCCAAAACCACTTATCCCTTCTCGGATAAGTGTCCTCATAGATCAACTCAACTTAGTCACGGAGGAGTACGATCTGGAGAATGTCTCGGGAAGCTGCAAACATCAAAACCCTCTCAGCGAAGGAGGCATTCTTTGCCACGCCAAGTCTATCACGGAAGTACTCGAACTTCGTCCTAGTTTGGTAAGAACATCAACAACTTGCTCATCTGTAGGAAGGTACTACACCGGTACTTCCTTCCTCTGCACCATGTCTTGGAATAACAATGGAATCCAACACATGTCCAAATAAATCTATAAGGAGCTCGCGAAGCCACACTGCTTTGCGGACTGCCACACTCAATGCAATATACTTTGCTTCTACAATGCTCAAGACCACATAAGTTTGTTTCCTGCTATACCAGGAAGCCATGGCAGATCCCAAAGTGAAGCAACACCCAGAGCTGCTCTTCCTGTCCTTTGCGCTCCTTGCCCGATCAAATTCAGTATATCCCTGCAATCTCATGTCAATACTGGAAGTATATCTCAGACCATGTACAATTGTGCCTCGCAGGTATCTCAACACATGCTTCGTGCTTCGCAGTAATCTAGTGTGTCTGTCTTCGTTGACTCATAAACTGGCTAAGTGTACTCACTGGATAACAAATATCTGGTTTGGTGTTAACCAGATACATCAATGATCCAATTAGTTGTTTGTACAGAGTCGGATCAATTTCATCAGAATCGAAAGAAGACACACTTAGTTTCTTCAGAGTCGTCACCATTGGTGTAGCCACGGGCTTCAAGTTCAGCATCCCAAACTTCTTCAATCTCTCAACTGTGTACTTCCCCTGACTCAAGAAGATCTCATCAATTCTCTGCCACACCTCTAGTCCCAAGAAGTAGTGCATCATACCAAGGTCCTTCATCTCAAACTTAGAGGCCAACACATACTTGCATTCAGCAATAAGGCTCTCTGTATCGGTGAGGAATAAATCATCAACGTAGAGGACCAAAATCAGGGACTCACCATTAACAGTCTTGTCGTACAATCTGGGATCGACAACACTTTTGCTAAAGCCCAAAATCATCAGGTGTCCATCAATCCTCGCAACCCAAGCTCGAGGTGGTTGCTTGAGTCCATACAAGGCCTTCTTCAAACTGCACACATGAGACTCCTTCTCATGTATCACGAAACCATTTGGTTGCTCGATGTATACTTCTTCCTCAATATCTCCATTGAGAAAGGTTGTCTTTACATCCAACTAATGTACTCTCCAACCCATGGATGATGCAAAGGAAATAATCATCCGAATAGAAGTGTATCGAGCAACAGGAGCAAATGTCTCCTCATAATCTATTTCCTCCACCTGAGAGAATCCTCTAGAAACAAATCTCATTTTGTGCCTCTCGATGCCCCCGTCAACTGTGTGTTTGATCTTGTAGATCCTTTTGGAAGTCACTACAGACTTCCCCTCAAGTCTCGAAACAATATCCCACACACCATTCTTCATGATGGATTGATACTCCTCCATCATGACATCTCTCCATACCGGATGACTAGTTGCCTCCTCATAACAGTAAGGCTCAAAATGAATGATGTGGCTCATAGTTGCGGCATAGCATGAATATCTCTGAGGCCTCTTGCTCACTCGGAAGGTACCACGAGGAGCTGCATATCCTTCTGCCTCCTACAGACTCTGACGAGCCCATGTAGGTCTCTTCCAACCTACTGCAATATCTCTGGGAACATCAACTGGAGCTACAGGATCAACGGGATCAATTGGATCAATCTCCATGTGAGATCCTCTAGATCTCCTAAAGGATACCTCCTCCTCAATGGTAACATCTCTGCTTACCTCAATCTATCTCTGACCAAGGATGTAGATCCGATATGCCTTCGAAGACTCATTATACCCCACAAATGTACCCTTTCTGCCTAAAGGGTCTAGTTTGATCATTTTCTTCCTGGGTACATGAATGTATACTAGACAGCCAAATATCCTAAAGTGTCCAACCTCAGGCTTCACTCCGGTGAAGGCCTCCACGGGCGTCATGTTCCTCAAAGTCTTATGAGGACTTTTGTTCTGAACATACACTGCAGTCATGGATGCCTTTGCCCACAGAAACATAGGTAAACGTTGATCATGCTAAGTCATCTTGGACCATACTTGATATATCGAGGTTCCCTCATGAAACCAATGTCTCAGGAAGCTGAAAAACATCAACACTCCCTCTGGAGTTAGAGGTGAATCCTCCTCTGTCTTTGCTCCCTCTGACACTAAAGGTAGCTCTCCTCCTTCTCTGGAGGTAACTCAATCTCTGCTCCCTCTGGATGTAGTACCACCTCCCTCTCTGAGAGTGCCTCTACATACAATGGAACTGCTGCCATGCCTGCTTCCTCAACATCTCATGGCTCAACTCATGTACTGGGAGTCTGGGACTACTACCCCTGCTCCCTCTGAGTCTCATAATGTGTTTTCCTCCTCTACTGGATCTACCATAGTTGTGTTGCAGTCGGTCTTGACTCGCTGTATCCATAATCATTGGAACTGTCTCTGCTATCTGGAATGGTCCCGTCCTGGAAGGTACATTTCTCCTAGAGACTTCATGTCTCTAAGCATCATGTCTGGCAATGTCTCTCCTTGATATCATGTTGGAAGGTCTTTCCCTACATGTTTGCCTCTTGTGACTGTCATTATGGCTCCTTCTCAGAGCTATTACCTATGACCTTTCAAAAACAAGAAACAAGAACAACAAAAAGCATCTCCTAGAGGAGATCAATTTATCTTGTGCACAACTATATACAGTAACCCTCCAAATAATATGTCTTCTACTATGACCAACACACATCCAACATATACTCGATGTCCTACAGCTACCAACACACATCCATCATATACTCAATGTCATACGACTACCAACACACATCCAACATATACTTGATGTCAAACGACTACCAACACACATCCATCATATACTCGATGTCATACGACTAACCATGCTGATTTTCTAGTGTTAAATTAAACAGGCACAATTTTTCGCAAGTGGTAATTACTTCCAACGATATACGATATTACTTTAGTAAACACTAGAACATCACTAAGTAACTCAGAAAATTTCAACTTCTTAGTCTCTTCCTTAGATCACTTATCCCACGTGTGAGAGAGAAAAAAATGTGTGAACACCTCTCATAACTACCCAAAGATTAATTTGGTTATAATCCATCCACATAGTATTTGACTTTGTTAAATTGTTCCTTCATAATTCATGTGATTCTTTGCATAAATATAGGTAGAAGTAAATATGCAGTACATTCCTCATATTTGGGTAATTAGACACTTTTACTAGAAATTACTGCCCAGCATAATTTATGGAATTCTTTCTATAATTTAGGTAGGAGTAAAAAGTAAATATGTTGTACATAGATATAGTAACAACCCCATAAATTTAACACTCCCAATATTTTACTCTACTCTCATTTTCCTGGGCCCTCCTGTGAAGGAGTCAAGCTCGATCCCACTCTGATACCATGTTGTTTTTTCTTCATATGAGATATGATCGATATATTATTACAATGATGAGTGTTCCATATATAGGGAACATATGGTGACCATCCATGAAAGGATGCGTCCCTTAGATAATCAATAGCTATTTATTATTATCATTTACTTATTATATATAGTATTTAATAATCAATAATTATATTATTAATTATTAATTATTAATCTAAGAGAACGTCTTCCCGATGTTGTCCAAACATCAACATTTATAAAGTTATTCTTAATAAAGATTAGGAGTTGGCTTACAGCCAAAGACGTGTAACAACAGCAGCCCTAATTAAGCAACCAAAATCACAGATTTCGAGTAAAGGGTCTACAAGAGATCCACTTTCAAGACAACACAAGGGTTGCTTTGCCTAAAGATTCCAATTAATGCATTAACTCTATTGATGTCAAAAGCATACAATCTTTATCTTTAAAACAAAGGAAACAAAGAAGTTAAGGAGTAGGATCTATCACACATAACCTCTTCCAATGTAGCAAGCTTGCCCCTCTATGACTCTTGATTCGACTTTGGCATCCACAAATTTGCAACGTTAACTACCAATAATGCACCAGGAACAATTCGCCTCACATTCAACAAAGAAGCATCACCATTTCCACACACAAAAAAGCATGAACAAGAGATGAGAACAATTTTATTCCAAATCTTGAGAGCACTTTCAACAACCTATTACACACGGAGGAGCTTTTTATTTATAGAGTTCTAGCTCGACAACTCCATCAATAAAATAGTCGTAGATCCCTAGATCTATTCCAAAAATTTTCAAAAATTAATATCCTCCAACTAACTTAAGAGGACAAGTCAACAATACAATATTTTATGGTGGACCACGTGTACAATCTCAATGCAATAGATGGCCCAAGAATGTGAACGCCCTCCTCAAAATATTACAATAGATGTGGTCAAATCATAGTAAATACCCTCCTCAAGGAGGTCAACCCAACAAGATGTAACAATATGCCCAAAATAGCTCCAACAAACTCTACACTTGTGGCTATATGTCAAAATATGCCAACTGAGTGAAATAAGGAGGCACGTGTGGGATCCCGTGCATGCATCTCGGTTCAAATACAAGCAATTTAACCTCTCCAAATGATCAGAAAAAGTCTACACGTGTGACAAAGCAAGAGTCACAACACCCAATGCAAGAGTCACAAAGTCCTAGGCATGGATGCAACGCCCTAGGTAGGGACACAATGCCCAAGACATGGGTGCCACCTCAAAGTGATGAACCATGCCTCAAAATGTGTGTCATTAGGTGGTGAAACATCATGTGACATCTTTTAATATCTCAATGACTCATTTAATTTTTATCCCTTCCTAAGTTAACCATGGTGTGGACATCATTAACCTTTATAACATGTGAAAACCCCCAAGACAAGATGCATTTCCTAGGACTCTAAGTTAGGTGTAGGTGATGTAATGAATGTGGTATTGGGGAAAAGGTGTTTTCATGAGTTGACCCTGATAGTCACATAGGATGAGTGTAAAGATCTTCCCTCAGTTTTCAAGACCTAGGAGTTATCATTTGTTATTTCACATGTTTGCCTTTAGAGGGAGCACTTAGCATTGAGTTACCATTCCTTGATCCTCTTTTTCTTACTACCGCTTTTTTCATCTTTTCTTTTTCTTTTTTTTAATTTGCTTAGTCCCTTCTTTTTTATTTGCCTTTTTAGGCATGGGACTTGGGGAAATTGGGCTTTATTACAAGGTGGTAAGGCTCATGCATATAATATAACTTTGGTTGCTTCAACCTCAAGCATTTTAGCTCTTTTGACTTTATTTAGGCCTTCTCATACATGGGATTTTCCTTTTTTATTTTGGACCTTGCTACATAACATATGCTAAGTCAATCATGAAAGGGGAAACGATGAATATGCATGAAAATGGCAAGGGGATGATGGGGTGTGAGAAATAGCTAGGGAAAATGACATGGAATACCAACCTAGGTTGCTAGTAGTGCAATTTTGACCCAAAGGTGACACACTTATCTAGAAGAAAATTATAAACCCATTGTTGCCGTCCTAATACACACTTGCAAACGTGAGCTAAGTCTGACTCACTTAGTGTGTCCTTGGAGGCACAATGCCTAGGTTCACAGCCCACGCTGTCACTTTGACCGGAACCTCTTCCATCTAGGCTTACTCCTAGGGAAGCCAAGGGGGGTAGACCCTAGTTACTAGATAAGATTTAGCATTTAAGTTCTAGGAGTTGATTTTAATTTGTTAAGGTTTAGGGGGAGTCTAACCTATGATGCAAAAGCAGCAATGCAAGATGAAAGGGTTAGTATGTGAGGCAAGCCCTTTCCCTAAGTCAACTAAGACTAGTGCCTAAGGTTGGGCAATGGGGTCAACTAAAGTTAAAAGGTGTTTCGTTACAAAAGAATACAAGTTACTTACAAAAGAATAATTATTCACCACAAGATTAGATAAAAGTAATAAAGAATGCTAAGTACAAACTGATACAACACAACAAGCTAACCACGTTATTTCAATGTGCAGGATTTGAAGAAGATCAAGGTATTAGCATCATCAACACATTAGCCCTAAGCATGCCCCAATAGCACTTACTCTATTGGACTGCTCCTCATTGGCAACATCAACATTCACAAGTCAAAGGAAAACTTAGAAGATTTAAAAGTGAAGGCACAAGTATTCCTCAATGACTACGATATTCAACATTTAGTTATTTAACCCACAAGGTATTATTAGATGAAAGATTGAATTACAAGTATTAAGCCCAAGGTTTAATTACTTAGTGAGTTAAGGGTTCTTAAGATTAAAAATATATTATTACCCTTATTAGATGTTCACCCAAAAACTCCTCCCCCGATTGCCAAATAGTAGTTGGATGCTCAAGAAGTGAAGCAACAAGGCCCACCCTAGCTTCGCAGGTCAGCCCAAAAGATTGAGTTTTTACGAAAATGACACTCCTTCGCACCGTGAGACCGTCCCCGGCCTATCACCTTTCGTTGCCCTCCTCAATCCCCGTTTTAGATGGTGAAGATGGTGGTTTAAAGTACCCTATTAAGTCTATTAAGTATGTATATCAATTGGTTAGACTTTTAGGTGTGTTTTAAAGTGTTTCAATGACTTTACGATGCTTTAAAATAGTGATTTATTGCCAAGGCCGAAACTCACTTCAGCTTGTTAAGTCTGTTACTTAAGCATAAGAATGAAGCATCTAACACATGTATAGCAACGTAAAAGCAAGCTGAAATAACAATTTAGTTTGTCACTATTATCAAATCACCAATGTGAGAAGCTTGTTATGAAAGAGAACTAAAGCACAAAGCAAGAACAACTTGCCCAAGAGAGAAAGAAGAAAGAAGGATTCAAGCTTACACCACTTATCTTATGTTTGTTTAAAGCATTAAGAGAAAGCACCAAGTATGAAAGAAAGCTTGAGAGATTTAGATGTGTGCCTACTTATCAACTTTATCCAACAACCATTAACTTAAGTGTGATGGCAAATGGCCTCAAGATTTTAGAACATGAAAGAAAGTGTTGTCTATTATACCATTAATGCATAAACCATTTAGTGTATGTTGGATTAAAGCATGCAACAAAATAGATCTTGAAAGATACTATAATATGCAAATAGATCTAAGTGAGTTGATTATGCCCAAAAGGCTTAAACTTGAAGTTTAATGTGTAAGAGATCTAGATCTAGATGATTTTAACCATTAAAGCATAAATAGATCAAAAGCACATTAAAACCGAAGCCTCACAATTTGGGGTATTCCTCTCCCAAAGTGTAGGTGATTATTAAACTTAGAAGATAACTTGGAAAGAAAGAGATAAAGAAGCAAGAGAGAGAAGCAAGCAAGACAAGAAGCTCACTAACCCCATGTTCTAGCTTAGGAGAGTGATTTAAAGATAGAAAACTCAAAGCTAGATCTTACCCAAGCCGACACGTGGGAGGTAGGCCGTACCAGTCTTCTCCCACACTATGAGCAACTAAAAATCAGCAAGAATTRAAAAAAGTATGCCCAAGAAGCTAGAAGAAGTCAAGAGAAAAGTTGAGAATGTTACCCACTTGAAGAGGAAGGTCTTGGGGTGTTGTGTGGACGTTTTTGGGGTAGCATAACCCTCTCAACCAAATCTGAACCTGCAAAAACCAACAAGGTATACTTGCTGGAAATGCTACACACAACAAGCAAAGATGAAGAAAAATTTCTAGTTTTGGTAGAAATTTTTCACATAGAAAATTTTTATGAAGAAAGCAGATTTAGATGRCCACTTTAAGATGTTAAGCTAGCTGAAATATATATGAAAGGACAGCAAGAAAGAATGAGAAAAGAAGAGAGAGAAAAGAAGAGTTTATGTGTGCTTTAAGGGAGGACTCTTCCTTGAGGCATTCCCAATAAAACCCTTGAAGCCAAACCTGCAAAAACTTAGCAAGATCTATGCATACCAAGATAATATGGCTGAATGTGTTAATAAAATGAAATACTTGCACCCTATCTAGCAATCCACATATATAGATCTACAAGAATACTCGTTGTTAGATCTACTCAAATAAAATACTTTACCCAATATCTAGGCTATGCATAAATTAAATCAAACCATACAATTTTACCTCACATGTAGCAAGAACAAAAATACTTGTTGCTCTTCCAATGATCCTCCAAAGTTTCTCCTTTATATTACTCAAGAAAGGGATCTTGCAGAAATACTTGCTCCAAAACCCTAAGAGCCAAAGAATGGAAGAAAGATGGAACAAGAAAGAGAGAGAGAGAGAGAGAGAGGAAAATCAAGTAGCATAACATTAGCTCAAGATATGGTCAGTTGGGAGTGAGGAGAGGGATCTATTTATACTTGGAGAGGCAAACTCACCCCTCTTGGATCAATGCCAAGTGTCCACCACCAAGCACAAGAGGAGATCCCAAGGGTAGGGTGCACCATCTAGGGTTTGATAAGTAGATCTAGGGTATGGATGAGTGTGGGAGTGTTGGGATCACACAAAATAGGTAGTGGGAGGCTAGGGGATGTGTGCCAAGGGAGAGAAAGGGGCCCTAACCACAAAAAACGAATTTTCTAGATGAGGGGGGCGTAACTTCTCTAGGAGGGCGCACCATTTGGGGGAGAGGAAAGGAATGGAGGGGAATTAATGAGAGGTAGGGTGTGGGTATCAAGCAAAAAGGGAAGTGGGAGGCTAGGAAAGGCGTGCCAAGGGATAGCATAAGTCTCCCATTAATTTTTTTATCATTTTTTTACTTTTTGGATACTTCCTAGAAGGAAGGCACACCACTCTAGGAAAAGTGACATTTTTCTTTATAGCTAGGTGAGGGGGTGAAGTGAGGGTTGGAAAAGGTTAGGAAAGGTTAGGAAAAATCTCTCTCACCTTTATCCATCTTTACTTTACCCTTTTAACTCATTATTACAAAAATACATTTTTGCTATGTCAAGACTTAGCAATTAAAATTGTTGTTTTTTACTGACTGACACTCCTGGAGGACAAACCCATAGCAGAAGTTGTCCGACTGCGCTGCAACTTGGTCCAAGGATGTAGGGGGTCTCATTCCATTTCTTTTGAGCACAAATACCCCTATCAAAAGTCCAAGGACCTAGTTTTTACAATTTTTGCTCAAAAATTGTAAAATTAAGAAAACTAATCTAGACTCAAGGGAATTCCGTGCAACTTTCTAATATGTCTTGCATGGTCATTTACATCATCCCTAAACAATAGTTACCAGAAGATAAGCCCATTGGAATGCCCTTCACCACTTTGAAGGAATTATTGCAAGTGTGAGGAAAAAACTCAAGGGAAATCAATAAGGCTGAAAAGCCCAATTGATAACCTGAGGATGAAAAACCCTCGGTGAAAGGAACTCTCCCAGTGAACCGATCCCAAGGTAACTGACCTAACTATGACCCATGCAGACCTATTACATTATTGACCCATGCAAGGGTGCGGAAATTCTAGTTACAAAAAGAAGTGTTGGGGCTAAAAATGCCCTGTAGAACCAAAGTCTTCGACAAATGAGCTTCTGATGATGCATCTCTTCATGGCACATGGAGTTGACCCCCTAGTTGGAGAGGCGGTCAACACCCACCATTGTATAACCAAGTAAAGGACAAGCATTTAGAGTATTATGAGCCATTTATAAGATTCTTGATCTGTAAATTGTCGTGGATATTCCACGAGAACAATTCGTCACAATAGATCTCATAAATAAAAAGGAAATCTACACTGTGAAGGTTAAATTCTTTTAGATTCCATGTAATGTCCCGTTTTTCCTAGGCAGTCGGGATACCGTGATGGTTTATACAGTTTCTCGTAAACCATTAGACGGATGAGTTATGGAAATGATATTGGTAAAGTCACTTTCAAATTATAAAGTGAAAACTTAGGAAAAGTGAGTTTATTAATATTAAACCCCTCTTTGAGGGTATTTCTCTCCAATTATTAATTAAATGAATATTTTAATGGAGAAAAAGAAAAGTGAAGGAATAAAAGGACAAGCAAGGGTTGGAATGCGGATTATTGACTATTCATTTGAAAAATTGAGTTTTGGGAGAAGAGCTCGGTGAGAAAACGAGGGTTTCAGCTGGAAACCCATTTCGGCACTCGGATTCGGCAGTGAAACTATCTGCCCTAGCCGTAAGATTGGAGAAGTCATTCCGGCTTTTCATTTGCAGATATTGACAGTGTGATTCGAAGATCTTCATTGAGGAAAGAATTGCTGCAGATTTGGGAGGAAAAGGGTGATTTTGGGTGTGTGGCCACTTTTCTGGAGTGTAAAGACCGAGTTGCTCCTTGTTGGGGCCGAGTTCCCTCTACCTG
>JASDQU010030534.1:3144-15387 GCA_032191745.1 Picea mariana | reverse complement strand
ATGCATCATGGGTGAAATGATCCATGTGCATAAGAGTTCCCAAAGCTATGATATTGGATCTGGGTGGCCTTAAAAACATGTCTTCCAACTTATTAGTGTTTCCCTTATTATATTTGATATTTGAAAATTAGATGAGAGTTTTATTAAACCCCCATCAAATTGTAGTGTTTGGTCTGTTGAAGCCTACTTTGGTCCTGTAAATACTACAATGGTTGGTGGTAAATGTGAATGATGGTTTCCTTGTCCATACAATATTTCTTCCATTTCTAAACAACTTGAACTAGAGCATAGAGTTCCTTGTCATATGTAGGGTAGTTTAGGAATCTTCCATGGAAATTTTTAGAATGATAGCATGTCGACTTACCTCACTACATTAAGATCACTCCCATGGAATATCCACTTGCATCTGTCTCAATGTCTTCAAAAGGATTATGCAAATTTAGAAATGCAAGAATTGTTGCTTGACTAATCTTTCACTTAATCTCTTCAAAAGATTTATGTTGATTCTTTCCCCACTGGCAACTCTTTTCATTGGTTGTTATGGCATGGAGTGGTGCAACCACACTTGAAAATGATGTTATAAAACATATAGGGATTGTGTTTCCCCCCCAAAAAATCCTAACCTTAGTGACATTAGTGGGAGTACGCCACTTGAGGATAGCCTCTGAGTTCCCCTCCATGAACCACATGCTCGAAATACACCAATGATTGTTGAGAAAATTCATATTTCTTAAGGTTTTCGAGTAGTTGATGTTTTTTTGAGGTTTCTTACACTTGCATGAGATGCGATCTTCCTAGGTATATCTATAAACCAATATATCATCAAAGTACAATATTACAAATGAATCTAGAAAGGGACACAAGATATCATTTACCACATGCATAAATGTAGTTGGTGCATTACATAAACCAAAAGGAATTACCAACCATTCATATAGACCTTTCCTTGTAATGAAGATAATCTTCTAGGTGTCTTCTTATTTTACTCATACCTGGTGGTATATTGATTTGAGACCTAACTTGGTGAAGTACTTGGAATGCTACAATTGATCTAACAACTCATTGATATTGGGTAAAGGGTATCGTTTATTAAGGGTGATCTTATTCAAAGCTCTATAGTTGTTACAAATTCTCCAAGTCCCATCCTTCTTGGGTAATATGATGATAAGTGACCTACAAGGTGAGGTGCTTGGTCAAATTACTCCCAATTCTAATAGATGTTACAACTATTTCTTCACTTCATTTTCTTCTAGGATGAACTATATGTATAATCCAATATTTGACAATGGGGATTCAAGCATCAAATGTATCTCATGCTCCACTTCCCTCCCTTAAGAACAAATTGGGATAGGATTGAAGGATTTACAAAGGTGACACAATATAAGAAGGAAGGAAGAATTAGAGCCTATCCCCCCAAAATGACAACTTCCTGAACTCCTAACATAGATCAAAGTTTGGAAAAATTCTCTTCTATAAGAGTCTTTGTGAAAATGTATGCAACTTGATCTTCTGTATGGAAAAAGAACACTTCAATAACTTGATAATGAGGGATTTATGATGAAGTCCACGTGTATCTTGATGTGTTTGTTGCACTGATATTGAATTATATCTTTGATGAGCTTGATGACACTATGATTGTCGCACCAGATGGTGGTTGGATGATACTGCTAGAATCCAAACTATGAAATGATCTACTAAAGCTACAAGGCTTATTGAATTGCATTAATTGTTGCTTGATACTCTGCTTATACTGAGGAAAGAGAAATAGCCTATTGTTTCTTACAGGGCCAAGTGACAGGTCCTACGAAGGCTGAAAACATAACCTGCAGTAGAATTTCAATAAAAAAGGTCTCCAACCTAATCTGAATCAATGAAACCAACCAATAAAGGAGTCACCCTTGAGCTGTAATGTGTCCCAAACTAAACTATACCCTAGACATATTGAAGTATCCTTTTAGTTTATTTCCAATGGCTTTCATGAATTGTTTGCATGTACCGAGCAACAAGACCAACAACAAAGGAAATATTAGGACGGGTATGAGTCAAATATAAGAGGCTACCAACTAATTGATGGTACAAAGTGCTGCAGAACGCTCCACCCAGGGTACGTCCACAACTACCAGGACCTTTTTCTTCTCAGGCCCGAAGAGCTATAATGCCCTTCAGATCCCGTATCGGGACCTTTTGTCACCCACAGGATACTCTATTGATCTCCCGGCAATCTTCTCAGGAAATCAAGTTTCGCGTTGTCGCAGATCTTGTGGGCACGTTCCTCGTGCTATCCAAAACCCCGAACCCCGATGCCACCTGGCGTTGACCCGCTACAAGGTCTGACCTCCTACCACCTGTCTTATACCCTGACGCTTATGGACCACACTCTATTGGCGATCGGGAAATCGCGATTCCTGATGCACTGTGTCATGGACCTCTCCAGATCCCGAACTCCGATATGTGATACCACCTGTTGTCACCTCAAGGTGAGACTTAATCCTCTGACACCTGTCCTCCACTAGGTGCCTTTTTTCCCTGTCGAGAAATCGCGAATCACGATTTCAACATACACAATGCGCTTGACTCCGGAAATCCCGAATTGTCGAACCCCGACTCCTCGGGATCTCTCGCCACGTGTCCCTCTGATCAACGGTTCTAACCGCGTCGGGAAATCGCCGATCGCGATTTCTTGATGCAAGTGTTTTTCATTCCTGAAAACCTCGATGTCGCCAATATCTCGATGACTCCTCCTCTGCTCGCTGGGGCTTAAACCCTGCGCAACTCCCCGAGATCTGACGGCTGACGGGATTTCGCTAGTTCCCTCGATGAATCATGACCGTCGATTCCTCCTTCTCGAGGATTTCTTGAGAACAGCTAAGTGTTCTTCTCAGAACTTGTCTTCTGACACTTGCACCTGCAACTCTTTGCTTGAATCGTTCCCGGTACACACTCCTGTACACTTCCTTAACGATGTTACGAAGATGCTAAACCTCCTGAGCCTGTCAACTCTGACTCTCTCAGAGACTTTGCACACACTTCTCATGCTCGACCTTCAACAACTCTTAGAGTGTTGAGTCTCTCAGACTCGGTGCACTTTTGGCAACAATAGTCTAGGCCTTCCTTTGCTCAAACTAGCCATTGAGACTTCAAGTTCAGCCTGCACTTCTCCTGCACGACTCTACCAGCCCAAACCAACTTCTGGGTGAATGAGAGTAAGGGTTTAACTGTCGAGCCTCATCAACACACTCTATGCGGATGAATTCAACTGCACTCTATGCAGGAATCTCTAGGGCTTAAACAGAGAAACAATTGAAACTTATTCTCTCCCCTCTCAGACTTCAGTTAAACCTCTGAAATCTTAAGCACAGCATATTCAAAGCAAATGCATGACCAGAAAACAAACATTCATGAACACATAAACAACATACACAGAGAAATAACACCAGCCATGAAATTGAATCAAAGACTCTCTTCTATTAATTCAAAGACATTTGTACATGGGTGTTCTTCAAAAATTCTCTGCTTGCTCTCTCTTCTTCTGAATGTTGATTCTGAATAATGTTACAATGTACAAGTGAGGGTGTCTATATCTGTTTTCCCTCTCAGACTCTAAAACTGTCTAATCTAGACTTAAACATCTATCTACCTGCATTAAATCTAATAAATGTCGCCTATCTAATTCAGACAAGAGCGGAAGGCTCGAGGTCTGGTACAATACAATAGGCACTCCTTCATAAATGGATCATTGAAAGGTTGGCGCTTCATCTTAAATGAGAATTCAAAAAAAGAGTTATCAAGCTTATATGTCATGTTTTTAAAAACATATGCACTGGCTCTAGGCTTGCTGAGTTGGCGATGCTCCTGCATCATACTCCTCGGCTTGAAAACTTTCATGGGCTCCTGTCCATGAGCTTCTGCACGGTCTGTCCATGTTTTTGGATAACTGCCTCTGTCTCCCAGCTGGCATCTTCCACTGGGTGGTTTTTCCATTTGACCAGGTATTCAAAGTATTCCTTCCGCCTGGTCCTCTTACCCACTCGTTTGTCCAATATGCACTCCATCTGTGGTTTCTCTGCCACTGGTAATTGTTTCATCCAGTGGATCACTGGTTCCTTAGCTCCAGCCTCTGCTTCTCCAACCCTGTATGGGTATAAGTCTGAGACATTGAATGTCGGAGATATTTCGATGTCATCCGGCAATTCAATCTCATAAGCATTCTCTCCGAATTTCTTTAGGACTCTGCAAGGTCTGATTTTCTTTATTTTGAGCTTGTTATATGTTCCCCTTGGGAACCTTTCTTTTCTCAGGTGTGCCAGAACTAGATCACCAAACTCAAATTGAAGTTGTCTCCTATGCTGATCTGCTATGCGCTTGTATTCCCGATTTGTTTCCAGCAATTGTTGCTTCACTCTCCTGTGAAGTTCTTCCATCGCCTGTGCGAATTCTTCAGCGCTTGCACTCTTTATCATCATCTGCTCTGAATCCCTCAGTTCAGATACTCCTCTCAGCTGCCTGCCATAAACAATTTCAAATGGGCTTTTGCCTGTGCTCCTGTTCACAGAATCATTGTACGCAAACTCCGCCTGTGGAAACACATTGTCCCAACTGCTATGGTGCTCTGTCACCAAGCTTCTTAATAAATCTCCTAAGCTTCTGTTTACCACCTCTGTTTTCCCATCCATCTGGGGATGATAGGTTGAACTGAACATTAAGTTAGTTCCCATCTTCTTCCAAAGTGTCCTCCAGAAATGTCCTATGAATTTTGTATCTCTGTCCGATACAATGCTTCTGGGTAAACCATGAAGTCTAACAATCTCCTTGAAGAACAAATTTGCGATATGTGTTGCATCGCTGGTCTTATGGCATGGTATAAAATGTGCCATTTTGGAAAACCTATCGACCACTACAAAGATTGAATCATGTCCTCTTTGTGTCCTCAGCAACCCTAATATGAAATCCATGCTGATTTCATCCCACGGCCTGTCAGGTATGGGTAAAGATTGATAAAATCCTGCATTATGCTTTCTCCCCTTCGAATGCTGACAAATCATGCACCTGTCAACAAACTTTTTGACATCTGTTTTCATTCTCGGCCAGAAATAGGCTTCACTCAACTTTGCAAACGTTTTATCGTGTCCAAAATTCCCTGCTAATCCGCCACTATGTTTTTCTTTTAGCAGGTTCTCCCTCATGGAGCAATGTGGAATGCATAACTGATTGCCTCTGAATAACAGTCCATTTTGGATCATGTAATCCATCCACGGGCTTCTGTCTTTGAGAACTGGATTCTCAGCTGCCTCGTATGCCTCTGCAAAATCTGCATCACCTGCATACATGTCCTTAAGGTTTTCAAAACCCAAGGTCTTGACTCGAAACTCCTGCAGCAACAAACACTTCCTGCTCAAGGCATCAGCCACTTTGTTAGCAGTCCCTGAAATGTGTTTAGTGACAAATGTAAAATTCTGCATATACTCTACCCATTTTGCATGTTTCTGATTCAGCTTCTCCTGCTGAGTCACAAACTGTAACGCATGATTATCACTATACAGAACAAATTCTTTTGTCATCAAATAATGCCTCCACTTCTTCAATGCCTGTATGATAGCATAAAATTCTTTATCATACGTTGAATACTTCACCTTGGCCTCATCCAGCTTCTCGCTGAAATATGAGATTGGTCTGTCCTCCTGGCTTAAGACCGCTCCTATGGCAAATCCACTTGCATCACATTTCACCTGGAAAACTTTGGAAAAATCTGGCAACACCAAAATCGACTGTTCGGTGATCTTTCGCTTCAACAGGTTGAAGCTTTTCTCTGCCTCTTCAGTCCAATGAAAAGATTTATGTCTTTTCTTGACTGTGTCCATCATTGCTGCACTAATTCCACTGAAGTTCCTAATGAATTTCCTATAGAAACTTGCCAATCCGTGGAAACTTCTCACCTCGAAAACATTCCTTGGTGATGGCCAATTCTTAATCACCTCTACTTTACTTGGATCCATCTTTAATTCATTTGCCGATATGACAAAACCCAAGTAAATGAGTTCTCTCTTCATAAATGAAGATTTCCTCATGTTGATCAACAACTTCTCTTGTTGTAGCTTCCTCATTACTGTAGCTAAATTCTTTAGATGCTCTTCTTTTGACTTGCTAAAAATTAAGATGTCATCCAAATAAACAATGACAAACTTACCAATAAACTCTTTCAACACTTCATTCATCAACCTCATGAATGTACATGGTGCATTCGTCAAGCCAAACGGCATGACTAGCCATTCGTACAAACCTTCGTTAGTCTTGAAGGTTGTCTTCCATTCATCGCCTTCCCTCATGCGGATCTGATGGTATCCGCTTTTCAAATCCACTTTTGAAAAAAAAATTGCCCCGCTCAGGCAATCCATCAAGTCATCCATTCTTAGCAGTGGAAATCTATACCTGATGGTGATTTTGTTAATGGCTCTGGAGTCTGTACACATTCTCCATCCTCCATCCTTTGTTGGACTCAGTACCGTTGGAACGACACACAGACTAAGACTTTCCCTGACCATTCCTTTATCCAGTAGCTCCTGTACCTGTCTTTTGACCTCCTCATTCTCCTGCGGTGTCAACCTATACGCTGCTTTGCTTGGCAAACTTGCTCCTGGTATGAGGTCTATATGATGGCTTATGATCCTCATCGGCGGCAACGAATGAGGTAATTCGTCTACCACTATATCAGCGAACTCTTCCAGCAGTTCCTGAATTTCCTCTGGCAGATCATCCACTCTTGTGCTGGTCAAAACAACTCTCGGTTTTCTAACCACAAAGAATTGTGGATCTTCCTTTTTCTTTACTTCTGCCAGAAGTTCCTTCCCACTCATGAGAAGTATAGTACTTCTCGGCTCTGGTTTTACTTCTTTATCCTTAATTGGATTCAACGTATGTGCTCTTCCATTCTTCTCCAAAGTGTACGTATTCATCTTCCCATCATGAATTACATTTCTGTCATATTGCCATGGTCTGCCTAGCAATACATGACATACATCCATAGGAATAACATCGCATAAAATCCTATCATTGTATCTTCCTATCTTGATGTCAACTAAGCACTGTTTAGTGACATTTACCTGATGTCCCTTCTGCAGCCATGAAACTTTGTATGGCCTCGGGTGATCTGTTGTTTCCAGCTCCAGTTTCTCCACCATCTCGGTCGAAACGAGATTGTCTGTGCTTCCGCTGTCCACAATGACCTTGCACTTCATGTCTTTGGTCTTGCATGTGGTTCTAAAAATTTTGTTTCTTTAAACTGCGTCCTCCACCTCCTTCTCGGGTGTTAAGAGAACCTTACGCATCATCAATACCCTTCCTTCTTCTGCGTCTTCTTCCTCAGCATCTTGCCTCCGTGCTTGGGCAACGTGAGCTTCTCCTCCATCTTTCCTCCTATCTGGACAATCAACTGCCTTGTGTCCATTCTTTGCACATATGAAACATGTGATGATTCCTCCTCTGCCTCTTCCCCTACCTCTGGTACGAGGAAAAGTGTTCGCGTAAGCATATCCGCCACCCTGCTCTGTATGTTGTCTCCTTGGCTCAGCATATTGCTGTCCTCGCTGTGAGGTTCCACCTCTCTCAATCTTACCCTGAGGCTTCTTCCATTCCTCCTTGGGCTTCTGAAATTTCTCTTGGGCAACTGCCTTGCCTCTGGGTTGACTTCTGCCTCGCCCTCGCTGAGCTTGCTTACAGCTCAGCTTCTCCTCGGCTTTCAGAGCCATCTGGTAAGCATCCTCAACCGTTCTAATAGTTTCCATGCTTAATTCATCCTGAATGTTGTATCTCAGACCATTCAGATATCTCGCCACCTTCTCATCATCGCTCTCCCAATGACCTGCTCTGATATTGAGCTTGTAAAACTCCTCGGTGTACTCTTTCACCGTCATCAAATTCTGCCTAAGGTTCTGCATTCGCCTGAACAATGTGATCTGGTAATCTCTGGGGATGAATTTTGCCTTCATCTTAGAAATCATTCAATCCCAGCTTTTAATCTTTTTTTTTCCTTTGGAACGTCTGTCTGCCTGAAGCTCGTCCCACCATAATGCTGCATGTCCTTTCAATTTTGTGACAGCATGCCTTACCTTTTTATCCTCTTCGATATCTTCATAGTTGAAGTAGGTATCAAGAGCTTTGATCCAGTCTAGCAACTCTTCTGCATCCAAGCTTCCTTCGTAAGCTGGAATATCCATTTTGGTCTTGGAACTCATCCTGGCGATAGCTTTTATCAATCGCGCAGTTGATACATCCTCTGTTGCGACCTCTTCTTGTGGTACAGCTTCAGCTTCACCTTCAGAGTCACTTAGATCTCCAGTATTGGCTGTGCGTCTCTGCGCTGCTTCCATATCTTCCATTCTGGCACGAAGATTTCGTATTTCCCTTTCCATCTCTACATTTTGTCCTTGGCTACTTCTTTCTCTGGACATTTCTCTTTCCCCCTCTGGATTGGGTGATTGTCTACCTCTTCTCGGTGGCATGGTGAAAATTTCTTCTCTCTACTACCGAAAATAAAGAGAACTCTTCTCCTGCTCTGATACCACTTGCTGCAGAACGCTCCACCCAGGGTACGTCCGCAACCACCAGGACCTTTCTCTTCTCAGGCCCGAAGAGCTATAATGCCCTTCAGATCTCGTATCGGGACCTTTTGTCACCCACAGGATACTCTATTGATCTCCTGAAAATCTTCTCGGGAAATCGGGTTTCGCGTTGTCGCGGATCTTGTGGGCACGTTCCTCGTGCTATCCAAAACCTAGAACCCCGATGCCACCTGGCATTGACCCGCTGCAAGGTCTGACCTCCTGCCACCTGTCTTATACCCTGACGCTTATGGCCCACACTCTATTGGCGATCGGGAAATCGCGTTTCGGGAAATCGCGATTCCTGATGCATTGTGTCACGGACCTCTCCAGATCCCGAACTCTGATATGTGATGCCACCTGTCATCACCTCAGGGTGAGACTTAATCCTCTGACACCTGTCCTCCACTCAGTGCCTTTTTTCCCTATCGGGAAATCGCGAATCGCGATTTCAACATACACAATGCGCTTGACTCTGGAAATCCCAAATTGATGAACCCCGACTCCTCAGGATCTCTCGCCACGTGTCCCTCCGATCAACAGTTCTAACCGCGTCGGGAAATCGCTGATCGCAATTTCTTGATGCAAGTGTTTTTCATTCCTGGAAACCCCGATGTCGTTAATATCTTGATGACTCCTCCTCTGCTCACTGGGGCTTAAACCTTGTGCAACTTCTCGAGATCTGACGGCTGACGAGATTTCGCTAGTTCCCTCGATGAATCATGACCGTCGATTCCTCCTTCTCGAGGAGTTCTTGAGAACAACTAAGTGTTCTTCTCAGAACTTGTCTTCTGACACTTGCACCTGCAACTCTTTGCTTGAATTGTTCCCGGTACACACTCCTGTACACTTCCTTAACAATGTTACAAAGATGCTAAACCTCATGAGCCTGTCAACTCTGACTCTCTCAGAGACTTTGCACACACTTCTCGTGCTCGACCTTCAACAACTCTCAGAGTGTTGAGTCTCTCAGACTCGGTGCACTTCTAGCAACAGTAGTCTAGGCCTTCCTTTGCTCAGACTAGCCACTGAGACTTCAAGTTCAGCCTGCACTTCTCCTGCACGACTCTACCAGCCCAAACCAACTTCTGGGTGAATGAGAGTAAGGGTTTAACTGTCGAGCCTCATCAACGCACTCTATGCGGATGAATTCAACTGCACTCTATGCAGGAATCTCTCGGCTCAAACAGAGAAACAATTGAAACTTATTCTCTCCCCTCTCAGACTTCAGTTAAACCTCTGAAATCTTAAGCACAACATATTCAAAGCAAATGCATGACCAGAAAACAAACATTCATGAACACATAAACAACATACACAGATAAATAACACCATCAATGAAATTGAATCAAAGTCTCTCTTCTATTAATTCAAAGACATCTGTACATGGGTGTTCTTCACAAATTCTCTGCTTGCTCTCTCTTCTTCTGAATGTTGATTCTGAATAATGTTACAATGTACAAGTGAGGGTGTCTATATCCGTTTTTCCTCTCAGACTCTAAAACTATCTAATCTAGACTTAAACATCTATCTACCTGCATTAAATCTAATAAATGCCTCCTATCTAATTCAGACAAGAGCGTAAGGCTCGAGGTCTGCTACAATACAATAGGCGCTCCTTCATAAATGGATCATTGAAAGGTTGGTGCTTCATCTTAAATGAGAATTCAAAAAAAAGAGTTATCAAGCTCATATGTCATGTGTTTAAAAACACATGCGCTGGCTCTATGCTTGCTGAGTTGGCGATGCTCCTACATCACAAAGTGGCATCAACTTTGGGATAAGTACAGGTGGAAAAAAGTTTGACTTCAAACTGGAATGGACGAGGGGATGGATTAGAATATTCCATGTGAAATCGATGAAGAAGGTCACAAACATACTTAGATGGGAAAAGACAAATTCCTTCCCTCATTTACAAAACTTGGAGGCCAAGGAAATAGTGCAAATAACCTAATTCGGTCATTTCAATTTTTTTTTTAATGATGGTTTTCACATGGTTTAAGAGTTTAGGGTCACTACCAGTGAGGATAAGGTCATCAACATAAGTAACAAGTATTATGATATGGCTTCCTACTTTCTAGAAAATCTGGTGTCAAGAAGAAAGTTTTCCATTTTGGCATACCGAGCTTGAGGAGCTTTCTTAAGACCATAAAGGGATTTCTTAATGAGACAAACAAGGATAGAGTCATTCTAGAAATAGTCAAGAGGTTGTTCCATGTATATTTCATCTTGCAAATCCCCATGAAAGAAGGTGTATTTAACATCCATCTGATGGACCTCCTGTTTATGTGAGGCAACAAGGGATAGAACAAGGTAGATGGAATTCATTTTGTCTATGGGGAAAAATGTTTCATTATAGTCAATTCCTTCAACTTGAGAGAACTATTTGAAAACTAACCGAGCCTTGTGTCTTTCAACATTTCCATATGATGCAAATTTAGTTTTGTACGCCCATTTACATCTGACAAGTTTTATTCCTTTCAAAAGAGGTATAAGATCCCATGTATCATTCTCCATTAAAGAAATACTCTTCATTCATTGCTACATCCCAATGTGAATGACTTGAAGCTTCTACAAATAATTCTGGATCATGAGTCTCTGAAACTTGAGATAAAAGAGAAGAGGCTCGTTGGAACTGTGAACGTGTCTGACATGGATCTGAAGGATCACCAACTGCTTCTAAAGTTGAATGGACCATCTAGGAAGTTGTGGTGCTGGTGTAGGTTCATGTTTAATGGATTCATCTGGAGGAAGGTGAGTTGTCGTATGTGGATTTTAATCCTCACTGCCATCATCTGAATAAGTAGAAACTTGAATAGGAACAAAATATGACATAAATGTTGAAGATG
This sequence comes from Picea mariana, assembly GCA_032191745.1. Taxonomy (NCBI): domain Eukaryota; kingdom Viridiplantae; phylum Streptophyta; class Pinopsida; order Pinales; family Pinaceae; genus Picea; species Picea mariana. The sequence continues at coordinate 3,944 of JASDQU010030534.1, read as the reverse complement.
GCTCACAAGTCAAAGAATGCACAAATGCCCAATTATTCTTGCAGGACAAGATATTTTCATCAAATTTAACATCTCTTCTAATAACAATTTCATTAGAATGAGGCTAAAGAATTCTATAACCTTTGACATCTTCAGAATATCCAACAAAAATACACTTCTCACTTTTAGGTCGTTAAGCTTTCCTTTGCTCATTAGGAATGTGAGCCCATGCTACACTACCAAATACATGGAAGTGGCTTACATTTGTCTTAATTTTATTCCATGCTTCTTTCAATGTTATATTTTTTAGAGCCTTTGTGGTAGTGAGATTTACTATGTAATTTTCATAGTTAATGGATTCCGCCCAATAATTAAGACTTAATCCCTTAGATTGGATCATACAATTAGCCATTTATTTTAATGTACAATTCTTTCTCTCAGTAACACCATTTTGTTGTGGTGTATATGGAACAATGTGTTGCATTTGAATTCCATGTGTAGTGTTGTAACTTGTAAAATTGTTGTTCACATATTCGCCTCCATTATCTGTTCTTAACCTTTGAATTTGATGTCTAGGTTGTTTTTCTACAAGGGCCTTATAAGCCAAAAACTTGTCAAAAACTTCACTCTTAAGAAGTAAACCCAAGTTCATTTGGATAAATCATCAATGAAATTTAAGAAATACTTACACCTAGAAAAAGAAGGAGAAGAAAGAACACAGCCAACACAAACACCATCTCTACAAGAAACAAATGGAAGACCAATCACCATTTGTTGATTACATAGTTGTTGCAATGAACAATAGTTTAGATGACCAAACT
>JASDQU010030533.1:2281-16313 GCA_032191745.1 Picea mariana | reverse complement strand
AGGATATTCATAATATAAACCATGAAAATTAGGTAAAGTTGAAAGTGGAATATTCTTCATGGGAGCTACTCCTCTAGGAAGATCACCAATAGGAAATCCTAAGGTAGAAAAAGAGTTTTCATCGTTCACCTCTGCTTCAAGACCTACCTGTTCTTCATGGTGCAGTTCTTCATTATATCCATCCATGGTTTCTTCTGTTTGTTCCCCTACTGGACTTGCTCGATCCTCAATGTTGTCTGTCGTTTTTTCAACTATCTTCGTTTCAAAGTTTTCTTGAAAGGAAGGTTGAGGCTTTGGTTTTCGAGAGCTTGGTCATTGAGGAACAACGGATTCAGATTTTGATATAATCTAGTCGATAAAAGTCTTTCTTCCTCCTCTTCCTCTGCCCCTGCCACCTGTAGGGTTAGTTTTCTTGGGGGGTCCGCATCCTCTCATGCAATTTGTACATCTGAAAGAAAAACGTAAATTCTTTTAAAATCTATAAGTTCCTTCCCCGACAACGACGCCAAAATGTTGGTCACTATAATTGCTTATTAATTAAAAAAATCAAGTGTTACATAAATTGTCAACCCAGGGAAGTTTGTTTATCTCAAAGGCAATCTCACACTGTATATGCTCAATCTCAAAAGCAATCCAAATTTGAAGTAAAAGTTACACTAATCACACCTTGTTTTGAATAGACTGAAGTTCTACTCTGAATTACAGTAAAAGCAATCTATCTATTGCAGATTTTTAAGATTCAAAAGGAAATAATTATCAGAAGAATCTTGGATTACATTAAGAAACAACAACCTAGGAAAAAGGAACCTTTCAGCATACTACAAAGAAGACTAACTATTATGTAATAGAGAATAGGACCCTATTCCCCAAAGTAGAAATCTTCAGCACTTGTCTCTGACTATCACACTTTCATAATCTCATTATGCACATAGAATTACCAATCCAAATGATTAATAATTATCGAAGACTAACTATTTTGTAATAGAGAACAGGACCCTATTCCCCAAAGTAGGAACCTTCAGCACCTGTCTCTAACTATCACACTTTCATAAACTCATTCTACAACAGAATTACCAATCAAAATGATTAACAATTACCTAGAAATGAATTGTACGAAAGCAATGTGACAATCAGTGGAAACAGAGTTTCAACAAAACAGAGTTTTAACAAGGTATAGATAAAAACAACACTAACGCACTATATAAACTAATGGGTGAATCCTGTGAAGAAGGTGGGCCCTCTCCTTCTCACAAGATTCCCTAGAAATGAAAGGAACTAAGAAGAAATGCTCAGAATGATCTTTTATTCATCTGTCAAATGTGACGAGTTACAATATCCAAAGTGAACAAGCTCCTTCCTGTAATTCCCTTCTAGCTAAGCCTTCCATAATCTCCCCCCTCTGATGTTGATTTCTTCCCTATTTAAAGAGGAGAATCCTCTTAATACAATTAAGCATAAAATTACATGTGTACGTACAAATCCTATTATTAGTCTGATCTAATCTTCTATGTTGGAATAGGATATTCTGATCTTCCGTAGAAAAATGTTATTACAATGGTTGTAATGGTGATAGATTGAGGTACAGTTGTTGCGGATGGTGTAACAGCTCCTTTATTTATCTTTTCTTGTTACTATTGTATGTGAAATAATGTTCATCATCGCAAATCACAGACTGTTTCAGCAACAGGATTTGCTTCCGTGATTTGCGTACTATTTGACTGTTTCAGCAATGTGGTCTTCAAGCAACAACAATGGTTGTAATGGTGTTGGCTTAAGGTACAGATGTTGCGGCCAATGTAACAACTCCTTTTTCTTGTTACTGTTGTATGTGAAATATTGTTTCAGCATCGCAAATCACGGATTGTTTCAGCAACGAGATTTGCGTACTGTTTGACTGTTTCAACAACATGGTCTTCAAGCAACAATGATATATTAACTGCAGTCTTCAAACTGTTTCAGCAACTATATATTCCTGATTAATGGCTAAGTATGAGAGTAATGTAAAATTACATGTAAAACAAATTAAACATATAGCAAAGAGAAGAAACGTTATATACCTTTGGAAAAATAGATTAAGGTGATAATGTTGTCTTAAACATGAGTGGGAAAAGGATGTAATGGTAGAAAAAATTGTGAGAAAAAAGGTACATTATAGGGTCCTAACAATAATCAGGGAAACAGAGGGGGCTTCAGAGGAGGAGGCCATGGAGAAAGAGCATTTGGAGGGGGTCAAGGACAAGTAGTGTTTCATAACTGTCAGAAACTAGGACATTATTCCATGGACTTCCCACAAACACCTACAACATGTATGTATTTTGCACAACAGACCATGAAATAAAATACTATCCAACATCGTTGATAAAAATACAAGACAAGAGGAACCAAGCTAATCAGAATGTGTAATGGATCAGGGTGAAAAATAGAGAAGAGGATGGGAAGAATATTAATATAGTGACTAGAGGTGGAGCCAAGATAGGAGAATATGAAACCAAGAAGGATCAAGATCAGTACCCGTGGGTTAGGAAGAATAGAACGCCTGAACAAAATTTTGATGCACACAAAGAGAAAGAGATATTCAAAGAATCTAGACAAGATATATTGAAGGAAAATATTGCATCCACTTTAGGAATGAATCCACTATATGAGATACCAGTCTATCACATGTCTTCATTATTTTATCAAACCAATCAATATCAGTCTTCAGAACAAGTAACTTAAGAAACATTTTAGGAACTTGTGTTAAAGTGTTGAGTGATAAAATTCCTTACAAGTACTGCAGATTGTTTTTGAAAAGTGTAATCCTATGGAAGAGGGGGTAAAGAGAGTAAATCATGTCTGAAAGAAGAGAAGAACCAGTAGGGAATTTAGATTGAATTCTAACATATGATCTTTAAATACAGGGGATATTATACTAGACTTATGATCTGAAGTCAATTTTCTTCCAAAGAAAACCTGGGAAGCTATGGGAGAACCAAAATTAGGGTATTCATATTTTCAGTTGAAGTTGTAAAATCAACAAAGAGTGGTGCCAATAGGAGGGTTGAAGGAGATTCCAGTGGATCTAGATGGTTTTCACACCATGGCTGAATTTGAATTCATTGACATAGTGGACAATACTTTTCCATATCCAACATTGTCGGGTCTGGATTGGGCCTTTGATAGCCATGATATTATCAATTTGAAGACAAGGAAGATGATATTCGAGTCTAGAGAATACAGAGTTATTGTGCCATTGGATCCCTCAGAAGGAGGCAGGTATGTGGAACTTGCGATGGATAATATGTTTACAAAATATGTGAATCAACTATATAGAACTACTGCGCACGAAGAGGATTATATCAACCCAAATTCAATGGAATTCCCAGTTGGAGGATTATTAGTTCTTGTTGTTCAAACTCTGACACAGGACTGGAAAAATGGCAACAACAATTACATCAATTATCTACCAGGAGATTTGTGAGAATGACATGTGCACTGAGACGGGTTGGTACATAGGTAAGAGAACCTCCTACATTTTATGGCTTGAATGATTTAGAATAATTTTTAATGAATTATGAGTTAGAGGTTATGGAAAATCAAAGATTACCAGTGTTATATATTTATTTAAAATCTATACCTGAAATATGGTGGGGTACACAAAAGGAAAATATCAACAATTGGTTTAAGTGCAAAAGGTTACTGCACATAATATTTGGTGCAGAATAGGAACATAAATATGAGGAGAAATATGAAGGATTTGGAAGAACCCAAGAGAATGTAGAGAAGTGTATAGTTCAATGGATACTAGTACCACCAAAAGAATGGCCACACCATTTTATTCAGACACTGGAAGGAATTCTAAAGAACTAGTACACAGAACAAGAACAACCCAGAGAAACTACTAACTGGGAAGAAATACAACATAACGTTTTAGCTACATTTTCCTTTAAGCATGGCAGTTCATAGATTGATACAATGTTGAAAGTGGTAAGGGATAGGATATTTGAAGAACCATAGTTTGAAATAATTCCACCATATCAAAGGCAGGCTAGCCAAACAATCAAGCTACATTGTTATCACATAGCAAAAGCAAAAGAACGAGTAGAAAATAATCCATGCAATATACAGATACCGGAAGTAGAAGGTGAAAGGGAAGTAGAGGTCGCAAGATGGATTCAAAATATTATGCTGCACCATTAAATATCAAAAAGGTAAATATTGGAACTGCAGAAAACCCAAAGATGGATAGTATTGGAGATTATTGGAATAATTAGATAGTAGATAGGATCACATAATTAATGCATGAGTACAATGACTTATTCCTAGCAACATTCTCAGAGATGAAGGGTTTAGCAGGAGAACTAGGAGAGATGAAAATCTCATTAAATCCAGAATCAAGAACTATCAGACAGAGGCCATATAGATTGAATCTGTTATACAAAGAGAAGGTGAATACAAAAATTAACAAGATGTTAGAAGTTGGTGTTATAAAACCTGTAGAGGTGTCAGAATGGATTTGTCTTTTGGTAGTGCAGAAAAATAAGCAAGGAGGGATCAGGGTTTGTGTAGATTTGAGAAAATTGAATAATGCTTTCCTACATGATCTTTTCCCTACCCCATTTATAGATGAAGGTTTGGAGAATGTAGGGTTTCAATAATATTGTTCTTTTATAGATAAATTTTCAGGTGATCATCAGATCATGATCATGCCAAAACNGTGGGGATCATTTCAGTATACAGTTATTCCATTTGGATTGAAGAATGCACCAACCATTTTTTCAATAGTAGTAGTACCATATTTTAAGGACTTTATCCATAAGTTTTTGAAGTTTACTTGGATGATTAGAAAATGTTCAGTTTGTTGAAAGATCATGTTGAAGTATTGAGAATGATGTTGGATAGATGCAGACAGTGTCACATCTCATTAAATATTAAGAAATGTATTTTCAGCGCACCTTTTGGGGTTTTTTAGGGAATGTGGTGTGTAAAAAAGATCTATTGGTTGATACTACTAAAATTGTTGTCATAGTTAACTTACCACCACCAAAGTCACTATGCTAGTTGAAGAGTGCATTGGGCCATACAGGGTATTACAAAAATTTCAAAAGAGGATATGCACAAATCATTGCACCAATGGAGAAGTTGTTGAAGAAGGATATTAAGTACTAGTGGAATGATGAATGCCAAAAGAGTATGGATATTTTGAAGGAGAAGATGGCTACTGCATCGATTTTAGTATTTTCAGATTGGGATAAATAATTTCAAGTGCATGTAGATGCATCTATAATTGCAATAGGAGAAATATTAACCCGACGAGGAGAAGTTAATATAGATCACCCTATTGTATTTGAAAGCATAAAGTTATCAGATCTAAAAATATATATATAATACTACAAAAAGAGAAGGTCTATCTATGGTGTATGATTTTTAGAAATACAAACATTAATTATCGGGACAACACTTTAAGATGTTTACATATCATTTATCTCCGAGATAATTAGTTAATATGCCAATATTGGGAGGAAGGATATGCAAATGGATACTCTTATTTCAATAATTTGACTTTGAAGTTGTGGTGAATACTAGAATATTGAACACAGGAGCAGATCACCTATCCAGGATAACAAATGGAGAAGAACCCAATAACTTGGAAGAAAACTTTCCAAATGCACAATTTTTTTTGATACAAATTGCAGATGAATATTTTGCTGACATTATTGGTTTTTTTAGTACAAGATTTGCACCAATTGGATTTACTACTGCGTAGAAGAACAATTTGGTGGTCAGATATGAAGATTATCCGTTGATTGTAGGTCATTTATACAAACTTGAAGCAGATAACATCTTGAAAATATGTGTGATGAAACATGAAAGACCTATTATTTTGGCAGAGGCGCGTGAATGGATTGCAGGAAGACACTATGCAGGTAAACATACCACACATAAGGTATTGTATGCAGGATTATGGTGGCCAACAATTCACAAGATTCAAAAGAATACTATCAGAAGTGTGATGTTTTTCAAAGAGTTGGGAAGCCATCCAAGAGGGATGAGATTGTAGTGAGACCACATGTTACTTTAAAAGTGTTTGATAAATGGGAAATATATTTTTTAGGTCTATTTAATCTACCAGCAAGAAGATCAGGATCTAGATATATTATTACAACAACAAAATACTTCACTAGATGGGTTGAGGCAACACCAGTAAAGGATTGCAACACGCTTTTTATTTGAGAATGTAGTGATAAGGTTTGGATGTACAAGAATATTGATGAGTGATAATGGGACTCACTTAATCAAAAACAAAATTGAGGAAATGATTGAATAATTTAAGATATACCACCAAAACAGTACTCCTTACCACCCTCAAGAAAATAGAATAATGGAAGCCTTCAACAAGATTTTGGAGAATGCCTTGAAAATGTTTTGTAATGTAAACAAAGATTATTGGTATTTGAAGGTACCATCAATAATTTGGATTATCTAGGTGGATATCGGTGGCCACCCACCTTTTCCAACTGGATCAAAATAGTTTTCTGGCGATTTTGGTAATTTACTATTTTTAGCAGTTTTTAACTTCTGGGGCCATTTTGAGGGCCTAAATGAAGGTTTTGTGGGATCGATATTCTCAATGATAGTAAAAGGATATATTGATCCATTAAGTGAATATCCTCGATGATACCTTTCCAACGAGCTATCGTGCACCCCAAACGAAGATCGTATGCCAAAGTTACACCCCTGGGAAGTTGATACACCAAACTACCCAAAACGGGATCCACAAAATTGTTGGTTTTTCATCTTCCAGCATTAGGTTTTTGGATTTTATTTATTATAAAAAGGCCTTTAGAGCCTCATTGTAAAATCATCTTCTCACGAATGCGAGTAGTGGACACATCTCTTCTCAAAGATAAGTTTCCACCATTCTAACGAGTCTTTCACTCTGTATTTTTACAGTCTTTGTACATTTTCTCTCATTGATAGAAAATTGTGTATTACTGTATCTTTGTTTTTATGGTTGCATATATGATACATTTCTATTGTATTATTGGATATCTGAGATATCTTTGTACATTGCTTTATTATATCTCCGCTCTCATTTCGTGACGAAAATAATCTGGATCATTGGGCTTATAGAACTACCTGCATGAAATTGAAAAGACAAACACCCTTTAGATTGATGTATGGATAAGAGGCAATATTTCCCTTAGATTATTTTATACCAATTTTTCTCATTGCAGAAATTACAAACATGACAAAAAGTTGTGCAACGTAGGAAAGATTGGCTCAATTGATGGAATTAGAAGAGGACAAAATCATGGCAGGTTTCCATCAAGAGGTATAGAAAGAAAAGGATAAAGCATGGAATGACATACATATCAAGAAGAAGAAGTTTAAGGAAGGATATATGGTTCTCCTATATGACAGTAAATATTTGTATCACCTAGGGAAACTCATAATGCATTGGATAGGGCCATATCCGATAAAGTTTGTCACAGATGGAGGTGTTGTACAACTGCAAGACTTAGCAGGAAAGGAGGTGAAAGGAATGATGAATGGTAGTCAATTGAAACCGTATAGGGACAATTGAACTACTAACTCTCAATAGTTGCAATGCAACAAGTAGAATTGTAAATATTGTAAATAGTAGGAGCTAAAAGAAAAAGAAAAAAGGAAGAAAAAGACAAAAATAAGTAATAAAGAGGAATAAGTGGGGGAGATATAATTGAGGAATGATAGAACGCAATAATTGGTGTGAAATAATTTGGAATAATTCACTTAGGAAAATTAGACACCGCACAAATAACCAGAAAAGGTGAAAAACAAGACAAAATATTAATGATAGGGTTTATAAAAAGGGAAAATCACAGGCACCTTGAGAGCATGAGAAACGGGTGATTGAGAAAGAGGAAAAACCAATTGATTATTTGCAAGGATAGTTATATGGCACCCTCAAATGTTGGCACTCCCAGACGTTTTGTAAGAGTGACCCGACAGGAAGGAAGGAAGAAGGAAAGAATGGAAGAACCGGATAATTTTATGCAGTTGGAGGACGTTACAACATTATAAACTGAATCTACCAGTCCTACCAAAATAGAGGAATAAATATCAACCAAAGAACAAGTTCAAGTGGGTATGAGTGAAAAAAACCCTAACAACAATGCAAACCCTAGTCTTAGAAACCCTGCATAAGTAGAGGAAAAGGACAAACAAAAGAAAAAAGTCATAGAAGAGGTTGAAGTATAGAAAGAAATAGAGGAAGAAGAAGAAGAAGAAGACGAGGACGAAGACACAAAATAAAACCTAGCTGTGGGTCAAAATAGGAAAGCACGAATCATAGTAGAAATCACTTTACCTCATCTCCCATATGTTGTAGTTGCAGTGGAAGATATGCTAGGAAAGGTTCTAAAGCTAAAATATGTGGATCATGATGTAATCGACACAACGAAGTTTCCTGACTTTGTGTAGGAATTTTAATTAGAAAAATAGGGGGAGGTAGGACCCCTAGGGAAACCCATTTTGGATCTCGCACAGTGGATCACATGTCTCTACAACTCAGAAACTATGAATATGTTGGACATACCAAATTTCAGGAATGGTAAAAATGTAGGCCTTTGTGTGAAGCAACTACTGGCTAGGGTACAAGGAGGTATCTTGTGGATGGACATGTTGACCCCATAGATGTGTATATAATATCTAATATTAAAGGGTTTCCTATCGGTGATGTAAAGCCAGAAGACTATTTGCACAATAAATCCAAGGATAAAGAAATTGCAGAGGAACTGAAAGAACAATTAGGGAAAAATAAGGGAACTAGAGGAATAATCATAAAGGATATCAGTGACCAATATGCAACAAATTTTACCACAAATTTTATGTCTTGAAAACTTTTGAGGAGGTGAAAAAAGGAAGAATCCCTAGCAGGAATTATAGAAATAGTTGCGCAGTGCGCAAAAGCTGTAGTGTTCAGTTGAGCACCATATTTGTTGAACCTATTTTTCATAGATTGCAAATATGCACAGGATAATGGAACAAAATTCCATTACTCATATTTGCTAATAATGATAGTGTTGGTGGGATGGAAGGAGCCCAAATTTTCATCCTTTCTACACAGGAAAGAGAAATTTTGTGCAACGCACTATGAAACTTTGTGACAAGAAAAGGACCCCAAGAACCAGTAGGAGAACAACACAATATTTTCCATGTTCTTGGAAGATATACAATAGAATATAGCCAATGTCTATAGTATCCCAATTGAAGTGGTACAAGAAAATGAAGGGATTGCTAATTTTAATGCTTCAAGACACCATTTATGGATTTAGGCCAAAAGGGACCCAAGAAGAAGTGGATGTAAATGAGTTATTTCACATCACATGAAGAAGTAGATTGGATCGTGAAAGATTGGCATGCACATTGGAAGGTTCCAACAACAAAAAATAAAGGAACAAAGCCTAAGGATCAAGAAGAAGTAGGAACATCAAAGAAGACAGGCATTCAAATAGACAATACAAGGAAGGATGCAGAGCACGGTCAAGCCTCAGGACGCTATGTAAAAATAAAGAAGCCAAGGAAAAAAGATGTTGTATCAAGTACAAAAGTAAAAGGGGATGGCGAGAAGGGAGATAAATTTCATACAAAGGAAGTAAAATACAGGGAAGAAACAAATAAGAAAATAGAGGTGTATAACTCAACCCCAACGAAGAAGAGGATTGGAACACAGGAGGCAGAAATAAGTAAAAATATGAATTATCAAAAGAACCTCCAACCATCACTATTACAAAACACGATGCAGAGTTTTTTACAAAAAAAGTCCAATATAGAGGGGAGGTTGAAGTATGAGTAGCAGAGGCACAACGAGAGTAAATTATGGAAAAAATAGTAGAAGTACATGACATCTTATAGAGACTGCAACCAAAATACAGTGCATCATCTAACAGCGCATCAGAAAGAAAATACACAGGAAGAATCTACACAGAAAGAGAAAGAAAAGACCATGAAGACAATAGTAGTGAGCAGTGACAGATTCAAAGTCACATAGGAAATATTGGAGGTGGACGAAAATAAAATGCAAAGACCAATAAAGGATGTGGAAAATATGGAGTTGTTTCTGGTGAACGTATGCATGAATGCGTTATATGGATTACAAGCGAGTGTAATGCAGGAAGTACAATCTAGAGCTAGGCCGAATACCACCAACCTAGCTCTTGACCGTGAGGTGAAGGATATTTTGCAAGTGAAATGTGAGAAGATCACGTTGGAAAAGAAGGAATAGAAGCAATGCAAAGATAACTTAAAGAAGAATCTTGTAGAGGTATACAAGAGAATATCAAACTTCCCGTAGGCATAGGAGGCTACAATGGAAGAGAAGATACAAGATATTTCACAGACCGTGGAGAAATATAGACAAGAGATAGTGGAATTTACATAGAAATTAACTTTGAGCACACCTCTACAAGTACGAGAGCATAGAGAGCAAGAGGATACTGCACACATAGAGAGTATAATGCAGGAGGTTAAAGAAGTGGCAGAACTGTATGACAAGATTACACACATTTGGAATAGCATGGAAGAGGATGAGAAGATCCAGCAGTTGGAGAAGAAGGAGGAAAAACTAAACATGACATTTCAGTACTTGAACAAGAGGAAGAATACCATGGACATATACCTAAGAGTTAGGGTCGCACAGGAGATGAAAAAATTGTAGGTAGAAGTAAAGAATGTGTAGGAGGAGAAACAAGCAAAGCATGCTGATTTGGATCCATTTCATCAATAAGACAAAGGAATGATAGACGAACTCCAAACAGAGAAAGGAAAATGGGAAAAATTGTTAGCATAAAGTAGAGAAGTGTCGAAAGAGCACATGTCATCGAAGGATTTGGAGACACTAGAAGAAAAATGCACACACACTAAGGAGAAATCAATAGAATTGGGAAAGAAGTTTCATGCGCTGGAGGTAGTGTTGTAGAAGGTGCACTAAGGCTAGGTGGCTCGAGATGAGCCACATGTTAGTGTTGGGGGCCTATTGGAGTAGGAATGTTTTGGAGCACAACACATCAAATGAGGTAGATTGGACTAAGAAAGAGAGCGCACCATATTTTGAGGAAAAACAACGAGCGTGGAAGTATTTTCATAAATCTGACACAAATGTGGACGAACCTAGCCATGTTAGGGTTAATTTTTTGGGATGTATTGTAATTTTTTTAACCCACTTTTGTAATATAAATAAGGGATAAGAGGTATATTAGGGAGGATATCCTTGAGATTAATTTTTTCATATCTTTTGGGGAGAACTATTTTGGAGAAACTATTTTGGATTCTTTGTGAGTCAAAGTCTGTTTTGAGAGATATAGAACTTGGATGAAATTGAAGTAGATGAGGTTCAAGTCATAAGTTGTGGATCTTGGTGTGATCCTGGTACGACTCACTACTCTATATTATGATTTAATGCACGTAACACTTTTTGATGAATAAGAAAAGAAGAAGAATATATTATTGGACATATCCCTAAGGGGTTGAACCACGGTAAAACTATGTGTGAAACTTGTTTGAATTTTTTACTATTTCTACAGTTTTGATTGAATGGTTAGATAGATGAATGAATGGTTTAATTACAATGTGCACTAGAATAAATATTAAAATGAATGAATGAATGAATGGATATGAAGAATAGTGTAATCGAATACATGGTTAAATAGAAATAAGATGTAGAAATAGCACCCCCCATTCCTTTCCATGATTGCAGACACCTACATCCTCCAGTCACCCATAAGCCATCTTGAGTGAGACTGCACTATGCACTCTATGCATGATGTATCCTTCTAGTTTACAAGAAGGATCTATGGTGATAAGGGTTTTTTTGGATAACTAAGGTAGAACCCATGTCAACCCACAATTCCAACAACTATATTATCAACAGTCAAAGGCCAAATCATGACAAGTCTAGACTTGGATATAATCAGACAGAAAAGGGATCAAGATCCAAAACAATAGATAAAGAAAAATGTCCAAGAAGCTATGTAGAGACAATTAGAGGAGATAAGAAGTTGTACAAGGAAGATCACAGGGACACACCTCCACCCAATTTATTCATATTTCAGAATCAATGACATTTAGAAACAAGCAAGCCTCAAGAAGAAGAAGGATTCAAAAGAGTGACGCTTATCAGAAGATCTTCAACTCCCATGTATCAAACAATATTTTTTGGTTTATGTTATGCATGTAATAATTTTGGACATAAAGATGTAAATTGTAGAGAAAATAGTAGAAATAGAAACAACTTTGAAATTCATGCACAAAATGGTTATCCAAGAAGGCCTAGTGAAACACAGAGAAGAAGCTACAACATGTTTGAATCCTTGATCACTAAAGTGGAATGATACAAGTGCAACAACTTTGTACACATGGCCAAAGATTGTAGAATGACAATCCCTCCTAGAGAATCACAATAGAATAACAAGAGTCACATACATGAACCTCAATAAATAATATGGATAAGAAAGGAGAATCAGTATAACAATGAAGAATGCAGACTCACTCTACAAGATAAACACAAGAATCATGGTTGGTATGTTCACAGTGGCTGCTCAAAGCACATGACAGATGATGAGGACAAGTTTCTAACATTGAGAAAGGAAAGATATGGATCACTCTCTTTTGGAAATGATAAATTAACTAGAATCGTTGGAAGAGGCACAATCAAAATTGGAAACAAGGATACCAAGGAATAAAATGCTCTACTAGTGGAAGATATGAAACATAATCTTCTAAGTGTAAGTCAAATGTGTGACCAAGGTCACAAAATTTATTTTTATTCACAAAAATGTGAGATAAGAAAAGTAGTTTCAGGAAGATTGGTTGCAATCGCTATAAGAACTTCAAGAAAAATATATGTACTAAGTGAAATTGGAAATGAAAAGTGTTTTCTAGGAAAGGAAGATGAAGTTTGGCTATGGAACATAAGGACAGGTCACATAAATTTTTACAACCTAGTCAAATTCAGAAAAAATGAAGTAGATAGAGAAATGCCCCAGATCACGAAGCCAACCAACACCTTATGAAAGCATTGTCAACAAGGAAAGCAAACAAAGACCAAATTCAAATCAAATGAATACTCCACAACAAGACCGCTAGCAATTGTTCATACTAATCTAGTTAGACCAACTAGAACAAAGGGTTTACAAGGTGAGAAATTTTTATGTTATTGGTTGATGATTATACAAGGATGACTGCAGTTTGTTTCTCAGGAAGAAGTCAAAAGCATTCAAGAACTTCAAGGTATACAAGGAAATGGTTGAAAATGAAATGTATTCAAAAATCAAATGTTTGAGATCTGATAATGGAGGAGAGTTTACTTCAAAGGAATTTATGGATTTCTACAACAAGCATGGAATAAAAAGGAAATTCTTAGTTGCTAGGACACATCAATAGAATGGAGTTATCGAAAGGAAGAACAAGACAATACATGAAATGGATCGAACAATTTTATTGGATTCCAAGTTGACAGATGTCTTTTGGGCACATGCATTGCATACAAAAATTCACATTCAAAAAAGAGTAATGATCATAAACAATAGTGATAAAAATCCCTATGAGCTATGGAAATGAAGATCATCGAATGTGAATCACTTTAGAGATTTTGGAAGCAAATGCTACATCAAAAGAGAAGATGGAAGAATGGAAAAGTTTGATTCTCGTGTGGACAAAGGAATACTTTTTGGGTACTCGAATATAAGGAAACAATACAAATGTTTCAATTTAAGGCTCAACAAAGTTTTGGAAAGCATCAATGTGATGTTTGATGAGATAGGTGGACAAAAAATAAAGGAAGAATAAAAGGAGTCAGTGGAACAGGTTCAAAGAGAAGAATCAAAGGATGGAGAAGTAGTAGAAGCAGAAGATGAAGATGATCATATAAAAGTAGAAGAGAAAGAACAAAAAATGCCTCTAGAGGCACCTAGAAAACGAATACAGAAGAATCACCCCTCAGATTAGATTATGGGGAACAAAGATATAGGAGTTGAGACTAGAAGAAGAATTCATTCACTAAAACAATTGC